>SZWC01000286.1:4348-30216 GCA_023375785.1 Penium margaritaceum | reverse complement strand
CCCCCCCCCCCCACAAAAACGGTAGATTGTATTGGCAAGTGTATCTGGGTGGTGTATTCCTTTTCAATAGAAGAGAAAATAAACAAACACCAATGCAACTGTCCCTGGCCGTCGATTGGCTGTGATCAACGATGAGATATCACTTTTTCTAGTCGTAAATACCCCAGTGAACTTTGAATTCAACGATTGAGTTGTTCCATATTTAATTCGATGACTTTTTTGACACTTTGGAATTAAGTAGGGGGCACTTTTGAATTCGACATAAAAAGTGGGGGTAGAGCATTAAATTCAACGATCGGGGTTACTTTGTTATTTATTTCATTGAGGAAGTGGGTCAAATGTCTTTTTTGTACTTCCTGTTCAGCTGCAAGAGCGACGACCATTCAGCCGTTGATTCAGATAGTTGAATGCTAGTCACTCTCAGTTTTGGCGTTTGGTGAACGCCGAACGTGAGGCGGGGAGCACTCAGTGGCCTCGACAGGCACCGAAAGGAACATCAAAGTGCCTTAACATCGTCCGGCCCTGAATAAAAACCAATTGTTGCCTGCAGCACGAAAACAGAGCGGACCATGTACCCAGTTACAACCGTGACAAGAATGTGGGAGTAGACCTTTGAAATCGACAAAAGCATTCTGGAATTAAGTTGGTGGTACATTTGAATTCGACGAAAGTCCATTTTCGACAAATTTCAACTACCTGAATAATAGTTAATATCGAATTCAAGGTTCACTGAGGTATATACATGATGTTCGATGAACGGAGATCAAAGATTGGAGCACGATCGACGATCTCGTTCTTCGACTGTCGGACGACGTCAAGGTGTGAAAGATGCATTCTCCGGAACAGTGACCACATTGTCAGGAGACCCCCCACCCCCCCTCCCCCCCAAAAACCATCGGATGTATTGGTTCACTGTAGCTGGGATGTGTATCGTGCAGCATCGACGTTTTTTACACAAATGTATCATGTACAAGAATGTGTTTTTTACATATCCATAAGTTACACGAACCATAGACAGACTCCCAATACACTTTTACTTTTGGGGGAGGGGGGGGGGAGTGGGGGGAGGATGGGATAGGTCCCCCCCCCCCCCCCCCAAAACCTTCGAATGTATTAGGTTATTGTAGCTGGTGCGTGTATTGTCCAGAATTCTGCTTTGTCCACTAGTGTATCATGTACACTTCTGTATTAATCAGTTGTTCAGTAGATACACAGACCATATACACTATCTGAATACAATTTAGCTTTTGGGAGGGGGGGGGAGGCAGCATAAGATCCCCCCCCCCCTCCAAAAGGGTCGATTGTATTGCCAAAGTGTATCTGGGTGGTGTATTCTTTTTCAGTAGAAGACAAAAAAATCCAACAACTAATGCAACAGTCTCTGGCCGTTGAACGGATGTAATCAACAATCATAGGTCACTGTTTCTAATCGGGTAAACATGTGAATGAAGATGGACAAACGGAGATCAAAGGTTGGAGCACGATCAAAGATCGACGATCTCATTCTTTGACTGTCGGACGACAGCTGGTGTGAGGGCTGCATTCTGCAGAACAGTCACCACGTCGTCGGGAGACCCCCCCCTCCCCCCCAAAAAAAACCATCGAGTGTATTGGGTCACTGTAGGTGGGGCGTGTATTGTGAAGCATTGACATTTTTACACTAATGTATGATGTACAAGAATGNCCCCCCCCCCCCAGAACGATTGAATGTAGTAGCTGGTGTAGCTGGTCAGTTATACAGTTTAACTAGAGGAAAAACAAGGAATACAAAATGTTTTCCGACCCGCCGACCGCCGATGTACGATTATCGACGATCGACGAGACGATTTCAGGATCTGCAAGTCGTGTGAGTAAGCAGGTTCCACCCCACCGATAAAATGGAACCTGCTGATCACCGCAACCGCGGGGTTGAGCAGGACGCAGGGTAAGAAAAGAAAAACACACACACAACCCCTTATGTGATTGGGTAATAAGTTTGATCGAGACTACGAGGTTTGTAAGTTGTGCGAGTGCGTGGATACGTACCACGCCCTCCCAACAATAGAAAAGAACCTGCTTGGACCCGCTATTGCGGGGCCCAGCAGGTGCCCGATCAAGCAAAACAATGAAACCAACCTCGATTGTAACAATACATTGGTTTGTGTTCCGGTGAGTTCCATTTTCTGCAACAGACCAAATGTTTTACTACAGACATATCACCTAGTTAATTTACGGACAATTGTACGTTGTTCTCAATGAATTGCAATTGGAGTAGAGAAAATGTAACCATAGTTCTTTACTAGTGTTAATTGTTTTTATTGAAGACATTCCAAGAAATTTTGTGCATTGAATCATACAAATACATTCTTATATGTATGAACATACATAGAATATAAATTGAGCCATAACTTCCACGAAGGTACCGTGAAACTTCCACAAAGGTACCGTGAAACTTCCAAAGACCTAAGTGTAACAAGTACACTACAAACATAGTGTATGTTTTAGGTATGATTAACCATAAATGGAAAACAGGTGAGATGCACATGTGCGTGGACCACAAAGTGTCAAACGACATCTCCTTCAAGAACTGCTATCATCTTTTGCTAGAAGACAAACTTTCTGACCAACTCTTAGGGCAAGAAAAATCACCAAAATTGACCTACATAACGGCTACCATTGAATCCACATCTATTAGAAGGAAATAAAAAAGACGGCGTCCCGTACCAGATACTTGCATTTTGAGTTCATGGTCACGCCATTTCGACTCCTAAATTCCCATGAAATGTTTATGGAAGTGATGAACAATGTAGCGGGAGGGCCGGTTCAGCCCTCCCTCCTCGCTGAAGCGAGGGGTGGTTGGGCACCATCCTTTGCGTTAGCGAGGGCTGG
Source organism: Penium margaritaceum (assembly GCA_023375785.1). NCBI lineage: Eukaryota > Viridiplantae > Streptophyta > Zygnematophyceae > Desmidiales > Peniaceae > Penium > Penium margaritaceum. Next base: position 27,348 of record SZWC01000286.1, on the reverse strand, counting down.
CCGGTGGCCAGCACTTTGCTAGCCGCCGGCCAGCTTGTTACCGGCAGGCTGGATGGCTGGCGGCCGGCCAAGTGACCAGCCGGCCAGCGGCCAGCGGCCAGCCGCCCATCACGGCCTCAGCCCGATCGGCGGCTGAGTGGCCACGAGGGCCTCAAGGGCGAGGCCTCGTGGCCTCGTGCCCTCCCCCCCCTCTCCCTCCTTGCAAGCGAGCAAGTGAGGACAAGGGATAGGGGTAGTGAGGTTGAGAGCAAGGAACGAGGGAAGCACACGAGAGAAGTTGGCGCGAAATCGCCGATCGTGTCTCACACACGACGATTTCACGCCGACGTGTAAAACATGAAACTGGAGTCCGTTTAGGACAAACTATGAGTTTTGAATCCGGGAAACTTGTGTAAGTGCACGAGTTTGAGGTAAAACCCCCCGGTTTGGGTCCCAAACCCAGGGGTAAGGTTAAAAACGGAAATGGGCCTACGGAGACTTGAAGTATTCAAGTCTCCTTGCTCTAGGTCATTGATGAAAATTTCCCCTCAGTCCTACAAAGGGGGTAAACCTCTGATGCGGACTGAGAAAGCCATTTTGCAAACTCCGACGATGGCTTCAGAGAAGGAGCTGGAGACTCGACATGTTACAGTCGTATCAGAGCCAAACGACCCCCGCGACTAAAGGTTCGACGGAAACGGCGGCTACGCCATGTACAAAACTTCACCGGCAGTTGCAAGTAGCAGCAAAAACGCCAGAAGGGACAATGGCATCCATGCTTTAGGGATTGAAGCGATGTAAAGTACGTTGGAGAGCCGGAGAAACTTTGTACTTGGTGGAGTCACCTCCTTCCAGCCTCTCCTCACTTCCAGGGGCCTTGAATGATTTTTGTGGGGCAGGGTGGGGAGTTCTCACCCTCAACAACCACAAAATCCTCCCCATTTTCAAGGTTCTTTCAAAAGGCCTTCATCCAAAAATGGGGACAGCACCCCGTCTCAAGCTTACGGACTCTCACGGCCTGAGAGAACCCTAAAAAGAAGGAGGGTGGCACCTTGAAGATTTTTGAAGGCTCGCTAACGCCGCTGGCTCAAGGGAGATGCCGTTGAAGAAAGGAGGAGGTGTCAAGGAACGTGAACAATGGACCAAGGAAGACAAGAGGACAAGAGGAAGACAACAAGTTGGAAGAAAGAATGAAAGACTTGCTAAAAATTGTTAGAATTCGTCTTCTTTTCACTCTTTTCTATTATTTTGTGAGTAGCACGAAGACTCCTCCTCATTCCATTGTCTTCTAATTATCTGTTTTCCTAGATTCTAGTCACTACCATTTGCCGTGAGTCACGGCTTAGGAAGACTAGTTTCAAAATCCACGCCTTGGTGCTCACGTGGCGGCCTAGGAAAATAGAAATTAAAGTTGTAATTGCCTCACCAATCGTGAGAGCAAGATTTTAGGAGGCAATTCCTCCTCAAAGTTGTGGGGTGATCCTCACAACAATCTTCACATGCTAGTTGCACGAGCGACTAGATGGCAAGTGCCGGGCCGTCCAGGACCAATGAGGGCAAGGTGGTGACGGCCTCACCACACGCCCTCGGCAGACTCCAAATATTGGGAGCCGCCGCCACGAGCACATTGTCAACCCAGAGGCAACCGTACCACCTAAGGCAACCGACGCCAACCTTGACGACACTGAGAAGCGTGCGGAGGCCAGAAAAGTGCTCAACAGGCACATCAACAAGCATGTTGGTGACCCCCATGTGAAGGACGATACAATGGAGGAGGATCTCCCGAAGGGGGACCTCGACAAAGAGCACAATGCCGACGATGGCGAAGGCGACAAGGATTGGGAATTTCATGGTCGCGTGGCGAACTCGAGCCGGTTGTTCGAGAAAGATAGCGCTCGCCGCATTGCCTGAAGCTGCCTATGGTAGCGAGACTGTCGAGAGCAACAAGGGCGCCAAAAGCAGCCACGTAAAATTTCCTTGAGAACGAGCCAGATGACGTCGCCGTGAATGTAATTCGTGATGACTGTCGCAGGCTTGTGGAGTTTGCTGTTGAGGCGGCGGGCCGACTCAAGATCACCACCGACGGTGGAGGTACGGCACCACTCGTAGGAGTGGGGAAGGACCCCCCTTCCTACGATGTGGCCACGATGGGGTAAGGTAGCGTCAACTAGAGCGTCGTTGCTCACGAAAGCATCGTCCGAAAGGTGGGATTCCTTGGAGGTGTGTACGCGAAACGTACCATCTTGTAGTCGGTAAAGGTGCACGGACAACGTGATCGTCGATGCTCTGACGACATCAGAGCTCAAGGTCACTTTAGCCAACCTCCTAGCCAACATCGGGTGGAGCATCACGGACCTCGCGGTGATTGCCAGCTACAGCGCCTGGCCACCCATGAGGCAAGCCGCCAATGCAATGACCTTGACAAGACATTGCAGAGCGTGACCGTGGTACGGATGCAGCAGCAAGTGCAACACGTAGCAGCTGCCGATGCCACTGCCGGTTGCAGCGATGACTTGCCAACCTCAACGACTTCAGTGCGGATCATGAGCATGTCCTACCTCCACGGTGTGGAGATCTTCTGGAAGGGCGTGAAGTTGAGCGATTGGCTGAACCGCATGGAGCACGTCCTGCCCGTCCATAAGGCTCCACTTTGTCATTGGGGCGACCTTGCCAGGACGCAACTCGAGGACACGCTTTTCAAGTACGCGGTCAAGGTGTGGAGTGCGCAGAGGCCTCGCCTTGAGTGGCAACCCATGCTGTGCAAAGCCTGCTACGCAGTTATGCATAAGAAGTGTACCCAGTGTGAGGAGGCGCAGTGCGCCTTCCACAAGATCAAGGACTTCAGGCAGTTGGGTAACTCGCTTGAGGCTTACATGAGCAAGCTTACCATGCTCATGGAGAAAGCCAAAAGCTTCACCAAGAGCAACGGTACCCAGACGTTCAAGTACCCAGAGTGCTTGCTGCTGGAGTACTTGTGCGATGATCTTGCTTGCGAGAAGCTGAAGGACAAGACCACCATGACCGCAACGTGCCAATCTTGGACAAGCTGGAGGGCGTTTGCGAGAATACATGAGCGAAGTGTATTCGGTGAACCCGAAGCACTACTTAGATGCACGGCCAAACGTGCATGTACAACAAGACCACGATGCACGCATGGATGTTGCAGGGGCTGGAGGGACAGCCGGGCAGTGGAGCGGGGTCAAGGACAAGCTACCGGCAAACCCCTTAGCTAAGAAGACTGGTGGGAACAAGCACCCCAACCAGAAGCGTGGCTGCGACAATGACGAGCTGCATGTGGCACGCGAGCGTCGTAACATGGCCTTTCCGCGATGGACTGTGCCACAATTGCATGCAGCCCGTAAACTTTAGGGCTCAATGCACTGAGGCTGCTGGTGGTGGACAAGAGGCTGCAGCGTAAGCCGTAGTAGCAGCACCTCGTGGGGTGGGTGTAGCAGGAGGGTACGGATAGGGCCGTGGACAGGGTCGCGGCCACGACAATGGGCTGGGCCGTGGTAATGGACAAGGCCGTTGGGCGGGTTTTCACCACCCCTGAGTGACGTTAGTGGGGATCACTCTGGGGTAAAACTGGATCACAAGTGTGGGTTCATGTTTTCAGACGAGGATGTTAAACAATTTAAGGTTTTAATGAGTTCAAATTTCTCCACTGTTTTCTCTTCTCTCATTGAACCTCGTTTTGCACTTGCTGATTGACATTGTCCACTAAATCTTGCATCACCAGATGAGATGCATGACGAAATATGCTTAGAGGTGGCGACACCAACCACTGTGCAAGAATTGTGTAACAGAATGATTGAAGCAAACACCCTCAAAGCGATGAGTTCAATCATGTTTGTGGCACCTTTAGTCAATGATTTTGACGCAACAAAATTTTAAGATTGGAAGGTGCTAGCCAAATTCATGCGTGCCCACAAGATGTGGACTAGAGGAGGTGAATCATGAGAGCTACGATGTCCGCCGTCTACATTTTGTGTTTATCACAAAGTTGGCTTGTCATAGTCGAGCCTGTTCACTCGGAAGAGTGGAGGTAACATGACGATGTAGTTCAAAGGACACCTAGTTGGTGCGCTCGTGAACGTACATTCTGACACTGGAGGATATGACCCCTTTGTTAGCCCTGGCTTTACCTGACAGGCTGGCCTGAAGTACGAGCGATCGAATGGCGTAGTTATCATCAATGAAAACCGTACGGTATCCGTGATCGGTACTTGTAAAGCAAAAATTTGTATTCAAGGGTACACACATAGTGTCATGTTGAAGGTACTCAACCCTCTTGACCCGTTTGACGTGGTGCTAGGCGATCCCTGGCTCCGTGAAAACAAGGCTCTAATGTGCTTTGAATCAAAACATTTGATCCTTCAAAAGGACATTACCGCTTTACATAGATTTTGAGTGTTGAATAATCACGGACCCGACACAAAGTCCATGCTAGCTTATCTGTGATGTAGGTCAAGAGACGTATTCGACAAGGTTGTCGATATCTCTTGGCTCAGCTGTAGAAAGTGGAGGATGACGTGCAGGAAAACACGCCATAAGAGATCAAATCCCTATTGGCAGAGTTCTCGGATGTATTCCAAGACCCACCGGCTGGGCTTCCACCAGAAAGACACATACGCTACAAGACTCGGCTGCAACCAGAGGCGACTCCTCCGTTTAGACCCATGTATTGTCTTAATCGAGCAGAAAGGCGAGAGGCCGAATGCCAAATCAAAGAGTACCTTTCAAAAGGATGGATTGAGCCAAGTAGCTCGCTGTACTTTGCGTCGATCCTTTTTGTGAACAAAAAGGATGGTGGTTTACGCATGTGGGTGGATTACCAGGTGTTGATCAAGCGAACGGTGAAAAATCGATTCCCCTTACCGTGGATTGATGACCTTTTTGACCAACTCCAAGGAGCAAAGGTACTTTTGTCATTGGATTTGTCTGAAGGGTAGCATCAAATCCGCATCACAAAAGATGATGTGCCCAAAACCGCGTATCGAATGCACATGGGACACTATCAACTTTGAGTGTTATGCTTTGGGCTTTCAAATGCCCGGCAACCTTCGAAGGAGAAATGAACCAAACATTTTCCAAGCACCTCGGTCAGTTTGTCTTGGTTTACCTGGATGACATCCTGGTTTTCTCCAAGTTAATGGAAAAGCACATAGATTATCTGCACGAAGTCCTCGCAATCCTTCGGGAACAGAAGTTCTATAAAAAAAATGAGCAAGTGTAAGTTTTCACAAGATGAGCTCGGACAAAATGGACACATCGTCGGCAAGGACGGCATCCGTGTCAACCCACAAAAGGTCTAAGCCGTTGTAGACTAGCCAAGGCCGGAAAATAATGTGCAGATTTGGTCTTTCCTTGGCCATGCAAACTTCTTTCGACCGTTTATGCAAGGGTATTCGACTCTGGAAGCACCACTAACCAGGCTCAAGTGAAAATAAGTGCACTAGGAATCGACATCTGATTGCAAAACGATTTTCTCAAAGTCAAAAGGCTTCTATCCACACCACCCATCCTAGCTCTTCCAGATCCATTGCAAGTGTGGGAGGTTTGATGTAATGTGTTGGTAGTGGGACACGAAGCCGTCCTCATGCCGAACGGTCATCCAGTCGCCTATGATAGCCGAAAGCTCACCCCCGTAGAAACGCGGTACACGACTGGGGATCAAGAGCTCATTGCCGTGGTATACACTTTCAAGATGTGGCGTTGCTACCTCGAGGGTGCTTTAGGGGGTGTGACAATCGTGACCGACCATAACCCATTGGTGTTTTTCCAAACACAACTGAACCTGTCAAGACGACAAGCGCGTTGGAGCAAAAACCTGAGGTGATTCTCGTTCATATAGGCCAGGACGCATCAATGTGGCCGATCCACTAAGCCGACAGCCTGTGGAAGCTAAAGCAACCACCGAGGTTAGTGGGTGTTTCATGGAAATGACAACAACAATAGTACAAACACCAGACCCCCCTGCATCTCTGCGACAACCACCATGAAAGATTATCCATGACAACGGTTTTCTAAACAAGATCCGGATGGGATACTTTGTGGATTCTTGGTTTCAAGACTCTCAAACTGTGGAAAAGTAGAGATTGGTGGAGGCTGCAGGAATCTTCTGGCACGAAGAACAAGTCGTGCCAAACTCGGGAGACCTTCGAGCTGAGATTATCTCCTAGTTCCACGACCCACTAGTTGCAGGTCATGTGGGACCCCGAAATACTGACATGCACTCTCGGACCACTATTGGTGGCCAAGATGGAGTGGTGATGTCCGTAAGTGTTGTATGACATGCGACCCATGTCTTTGGAATAAGACTAGTAACAAGAAGCTTGTTGGACTCCTCCAACAGTTTCCCATTCCTAGGACTCCATGGGAGTGCGTCAGCATGGAATTCATCACAGGTCTTCACAACACGGCCCGTGGCCATGATGCAATACTAGTTCTTGTGGATCTTCTGACGAAGATGACATACTTCATTCCTACAACCACTAATGTGAACGCAGAGGAGACAAGTCATCTCTTCTTTGAGGGTGTTGTAAAGTACCACGGCTTGTCATTGCGCATTGTCTCCGTTCGAGATGAAAATTTTACTAGTAAGTTATGGCAAAATATGTACGAGTACTTTGGCAGCAATTTGCAGAAGTTGACAGGGTTTCACCCTCAAATTGACGGAAAAAGAAAGCGCATGAACCACACTCTAGAACCAATGCTCCGCATGTACGTGGACCCTCCCATGAATGACTTTGACGAATTTCTAGCACCGACAAAGTTTGCGGTGAATAACTCGGTGAACAAATGTACACATTTCACGCCGTTTGTGTTGAACAGTGGTTGGCATCCAGTGGTGCCCTCTTCATTGGTGAAGAGTGGGAGTACAGGAGGACACGTTCCTTTTTCTCAAGCCTTTTCCGAGCGCATTGACTCCTTGTTATAGAAGGCGAAGGGTCACCTTCAAGCTGTTTGGCAATGAAAAAAGGCATATGCCAACAAAAGTCGTTGCGAGGTCTCGTTTGACATTGGTGACAAAGTGTGGCTTAGCACTAAGAATCTTCGGCTGAAGTCGCCAGGGGCGCGAAAACGTCTACCGAAGTGGATTGGGTCATTTCCCATCGTTGCACAAATCGGGCCAATGGCATACTGATTGCTGCTTCCGCCGAGTATGAAGATACGTGACGTATTTCATGTGAGCCTGTTGGCTCCATACACGGCAACGGGAGCCGTTTAGCCACCACCGGCAGTCCTTGCTGCCGATGGACAATACGAGGTTCTTCACCTACTCCAGAACCGATAGCGTACTCTCCGGTCACGGGTTGTTCGGGAATACCTCGTTCATTGGGTCGGGTGTGCACCTAAACATAACTCATTGGAGCCCGAATATCGGTCAATGAGTATTGGAGTGAGCTGGCAGCTTGCACGGATTGACGTGTGTTAGGAGAAACCACTTAAACACAGAAAAAGTGAACAACATTCCGACAGGGTGGCATTCATGGACTGCAACCATAGGAGGTTGGGGACGTCCAACATGGTTGTCGCGCAGATGCTCAAGCCTAGAAGGGGGAGGCCATTAGCCGTGCTGACCGACAAGTTGCAGCTTAAGTCCAAGTGCCATGCACGTGTTCATGTTTAGCTGGTGATTGAAATCATTCAAATTTCTTTCACAATGTTGAAAACTCACTGATTGACAATCCTGCTTGTTATTCATGAAGCGGGACGGTTCATAATAAGTGGGGAGGAATATAGCAGGAGGGCCGGTTTGGCCCTCCCTCCTCGCTGAAGCGAGGGGTGGTTGCGCACCACCTCTCGCGTTAGAGAGGGCTGGCCGGCGGCCAGCACTTTGCTGGCTGTCGGCCAGCTTGCTGCCGGCCGGCTGGACGGTCGGCGGCCGGCCATGTGACCGGCTGGCCACCAGCTGGCCAGCGGCCAGCCGCTAGCCGCCGATTGCGGCTTCAGCCCGATTGGCGGCTGAGGGGCCGCGAGGGCCTCGAGGGCGAGGCCTCTTGGCCTCGTGCGCTTGTCCCCCTCTTGCCTTCCTTGCAAGTGAGCAAGCAATGACGAGGGATAGGGGGAGTGAGGGTGAGAGCGAGGAACAAGGGAAGCACACGAGAGAAGTCAGCGCAAAATCGCCGACCGTGCGGTACACGCGATGATTTCACGCCGACGCATCAAAAGCAAAACTCGAGTTTGCTTTGGAGAAACTGAGTTTTGAAACCGGAAAACTCATGCGAGTGCACGAGTTCAAGGTAAACATCCCTGGTTTGGGTCCCAAAACCAAGGGTAAGGTTAAAACGTGAATGGGCCTCCAGAGACTCAAAGTATTCAGGCCTCCCTGCTCTCGGTTGTTGATGACGATTGCCCCTCTGTCGTGTGAAGGGGGTAAACCCCTGACACGGACTGAGGATGCCATCCTGCAAACTCCGATAGTGACTTCAGAGTAGGAACTAGAAACTTGACACATTACAAACAAATCTTCGTCGTACCTTGATGACTATGTCATCGTGTATCTCGATGACATTCTAGTGTACAGGCTAGAGGACCATACGTGAAACCTCTAAAAGCTTGTCAAATCTTTACAGCAGGAGAAATTCTACAGAAAACTACCAAGGTGAAACTTTGGCTGCCGTTCATTTGAGTTTCTAGGTCACATCATTGGCGGCGGACAGATTACCGTGGACCCGAACAATGTCGAGGCGGTTGCTGATTGGCCGATTCCAAGCAATGTCTGGAACAGACATGTGTTCATATGAATCTACAAATCCTACCCAATGCTCCTAGTTGAGTAAATGTTCAAGACATGGCGGCGTTACTTGAAATGCCGATGATACGATATCCGCAAGGACCACCACACACTCAAATATCTCAAGACTCAGCCAAATGAAAAAAACATGACGAATGGAATTCCCCGAGTCCAATTCCGAGTAAAAAGAATACCGACCCAAAAAAAACAAACCCAGTGGATGCTCTGGGTTGGCGACGAGGCAAGATGGCTGGGATTTACATATTGCTTGTCCAATGAGACCCGCACATCGTGAGGTTGTTTGCAATAGGCCTCAAGGTGTTTGGCGGGTACGGCAGGATCGGGTTTTGGTTTGATCTCTCCTGGTGGCGATAGTGAATCACTTGCCATGTTGTCTTACCACCAAACAAGTAGTTTCTATGAATGGTTTTAGATAAATGCCACGATGCAGGTCCGTGTGGACACTTCTGCGAGGACAAGACTTTGAAGAAGTTGGTGAAGTACTAGTGGTGGGACCGGATGTAGACCGTCGTGGAAGCAATTTGCAAATCATGCAACACCTATAAGCCAAAGGAATATTGTAGCACAAGGACACCAATACTAATCCAAGTTCTTCTTTTTCCGGCAGCGCCGTGGGCCGACATCAGCATGGGTCCCGTGATGGGGCTGCTTGTAACTCCCAAGGATGATGAAGCCATCTCGTGGTGGTGGACCAAATTTCTAAAACGCCATACCCCCCTGATTTTTAAATTTGATGTTTCAGGTTTTAGGAATTATGTGATCTTTAATTTCGATGTGATTTTTTGGGTCTGAATTATTTTAGTGATCCTTATTGGTCAAATTCATGGAGTTTTGGCACTTTAAATTCGATGAAAGGACGGGCTCGATATGTTTGTGTTCTTTGAATTCGATGATCCTTCAGTGGGAGCGACAACTTTTTGCGTCGCGCGCGCAATATCTGGCTGTTCAAATTCAAAAAACCACACGTCAGACAGTCTGGTGTGCTGTTCCCACGCTTGATGTCAGCCTGTCAGGCTGTCACCCGGTGAACCTCGAAGCGACGACCGCTCCATACAACAATGCAAGGAAGTCGAGCTGGATCCGCACAAATTTCAACCAGCACCGTCATTTGATCAGTCTTGCAATATTAAACAGCACAGGCGTCCGGTAAATGAAAATCCTAAATGCGCCCTTAAATTCGACGAATCTTTTTTTTTAATAATTATGTGATCCTTCAAATTCGTTGAAAGAAAAAAGTGTCTCAATTCTTACGACACAATAATAATCTTAAATCGAAATTAAGAATCAGGGGGGTACTTTACCGTACTAGTATCCAAGAGGTGTTTTAACTAATCATTTGAACGTCTTTTTGGCTTTGTCCCAAATTCAGTCACCTATATATGTCCTTGTCCCCAAGTCGTGTCACGTTTGTAGTTTGTTTTTTGTATTTTTTCCGTAGCCTCCCTCGCGTGTGTGCGGCACAGACAAGGCAATTACGGCAACGTTGCGCGAGACCCCACGTACACCACCAACATGTGCATGCAGTCCGCTTCACTGACTGACTGCACGCGTCGGTGTGGAGGTTCAAAGTTTGAAGTTTGAGCTTCGAACTTTGTTTGTCACGCACATGGCCGGGATCAAGACGGACCTCCTAAAAAAACATTGTTCTCGTCTCAAACACATATTGAATGTTTTGTCCTTGTGTGTAATTCATGTAGCCCCACAACTAATTGTCTTCATTGTTTTCAAAATTTGCCTTGGCCTTTTGAGTACTTTTACGGTATTCCGACAATGACAAGAAGGGACAGCAGTTTTATGGCTAAACCAAGTCCTACAGCTCCACAGTGTGCCACGTACCATCATGAGCCACAAAGACAGCTTCACAATCATTTATAGTGCAAACTGATGATGTGTTATGGCAAACTGATCAAGTTCTCATTGGCCTCCCATCCTCAAACTGACGGGAAAACTGAGTGGACCAATCACAAGCTCGATCAACTCCTGCACACTTCATGCAAGTCGTTCAACACTGATTGGAGAGCACCACCGCAGAGTGCCGAAGTTGCATACAGCTCCACAACTTCCACAACAACGGGCAAAGTTTCATTCCAGGTGACTTTTGGCTACACGGCAAAGACAAGAAGGCAAGAGCAACATTCGTGTAGTCAACTTCCAGTCACGGGAATTTCCCACTGATTGAGAAGAAACACAATGGAATCTCGCAAAGACGCAAGCATATATGAAGCGAGAAGCAGAAAGACATCGCATCGATGACATGTTGAGCGTTACTGATCACATTCAACTCACCTAAGCAAACATCAAAATCCTTTAGCAAGACTTTGCAAACCTCAAAGCTTAATGATTGGATCTGCTCATCATTGAGGGAATGCAAACTCAGATCATCACTCAACTTTGCTATCGGACAGTACGGCAATCCTCCTAGTCTTCCATGTCAGCAATCTCAAGCACTACTGGGACCACAACGAGAACTTTGTGGATTGGCACGCTGCTCCTCCGCCTCCTATCCATGTGGAGGGGGATATACAGGCCGTGATCGAAGACATCCTCGGCCATTGACACGTGTGAAAACATCGGAGTGTTTTGTCAAGTTGCATGGCCACGATGCCGGGTATGATACATGGGATCCATATGACAACCTCCGGAACGTCAACGACTGGTATAGGCAACACCAACATATGTGCGCTAACACGTCGGGACGTCACGGCTAAAATGGGGGGAGAGTGCTACGCCCTCGAAATACACAAGCCCCTTAACTTTGCGAGTGGAAATTTCTGTTTGGACATTCATACCCCACCATACTTTGATTTTGTAATATTTACAGTGTTCGGCCAAGGGCATTTTGACGACTTGTCTCGACCTTCTGTGCCCCGCTTTCAAAGTTTCTAGCACCTTGCACCACTTTATATAAGAGCCTAAAAAATTGTCACAGACCTTGTCAATGTTTCGATACTATTTGGTTGACTTCCCGATGGCTCTATACACTTATATGAACCGCACCTTGGTATTCTAAACCCCCCCCTGAATCATGAGCGGAGCTTCTCGAAGCAACCGCTCATGACGCAACGTTGTACTCGTCCCTCAATTGGAGCGCCCAAGATCCAACATGTACCTCGTTTGTATTTTTCATCATTGTATGTATGCTCTTGAAATGCTCAACACTTGTCATGGAAATACACTTACTGGTAAACTTAGTTTATTCTATGTTCCAATTCTTCAAATTGTATTGTGCTCCCCACCTAACCCCTGTGAATCACACATGTCCCGCTCAGCATCATAATGTGGCAGTGGATAGTCCAATGGACCATCCATTGGAGAGAGAGAGAGAGGGTTATTGTTCTTTTACAGTTTATTTAGTATGCTGGTACTTGGCTTTCACTATGGGAACTTAGACCGTTCACACTCACGCTCAACCCGTCTCCAATAGAATAAACACGAAAGTGTACAAATCATATGGGTTGTGACAGTGGGTATTTTTGCACGATGCCAAAGCCCATGCGGCCATCGACAGTTGAATTCCATAGCTTTGGCCAGATGTACAGTCCTTTTTAACTTCAATGATGTAATACTTTGCACGTGCAAGATATGTTGTGACACAAAACTCCGCTTGCATTAAACGACACCTCCCAGGCCTTGCAGTAGCAAGGCCTTGGTGGTTCCGGAACCTTCACGAAACCCACAACCCCTGAATTATACGAGTGGGGTTTCTTGAAACTATGTCCTCGCATGACTAGACCAGCAAGGACAACTAGTTAGTCCTCATATTCTGTAGCGTGCGGCCGGCACCACGTGGATTGAACTGGGGGTCCTTGGCCTGTATGCGGTTGGACGTGATGGCTTAATGGTCAGGGTCTCTCAAGCTCTGTGGTTCTGGCCTAGTTGGCCAAGGGTTCCGTTCCATCTGTTACATTGGTATCAGAGCGCCGAGGTTCAAGTCTAACGTGCCGATGCTGAGCCCGGCTAACTCCAAGTGCGGCCGGCGCCCACTTGGATCGAATGGGAGTCCTTGTGTTGTGACTTGTGCCGTTCTTGTCGACATGTACAGTTTACAGTGACCACTTGGCCGTATCCATGCTGGTGCAGATCCCTGATGTAGACCCAGGTGGCACCGGGGCGTCGTCTGGTGGTGCACTACCTACTTGGAGCCGATAGACGGTCGCCCCAGAGTCCTGGATGTTATGTTGGACCTTCCGCAGTTTTTCTGCATCTTGTAAGATTTCATAACTGGGCTGGCTGTGGGCCGGATTTGCATGTTTTTGCATTGTGTGTCCACCATTTCTTTCGAGATGCATGCATGTGACCAGTCGTAGTGTCCGGCTTGAGATTGCAAGCCGGACGCTTGGTCCGGCTTGCAATCTAGAGCCGGACGCGAGACTGTAAGCCGGACGACGTAGAGTTATGAATTGTCTACGCTGAGTTACGGCCAAAATAGTGGTTTTGTGTCGGTTTTAGGACAGATCTTGCAGTGCCGCATGCAACACCCGCCGTGCGCTGCGGCAGGTACTTATGCCATGGACCTGTCGATTGTCATTTCTCTTTGCAAATGCTATTGAAGCATTTTGACACCTTGTCTTGTGTCTCCTAGCCAGATCCTTGCCGTTGTATGCACGACTTTTGATTGTCATTACTGCTTGACTAGGCACTGACGCCAGGTTGACGGCTGCATCGCTAGGAAGCTTCCACACATATTCTGATGGTATTCTAGCGATAAGACACTTCTCGCCGAGCTACGCAGCAGAGACGCTGCAGAGCAGAAGCAATGAGCGTCACAGCTGTTGCTGATTCACACAAACCTACCGACAACACCCGACTACCATCGACGTCACCCATGTGAGAGTGCATCAGCAGCAGCCGCTAGCAGAAGTAGGTGACAGCTGTAGCAGGCGGCAGCCGCGAACAGTTGCTGGCGTTGGCGCCAGCAGTGGCGACAGCAGGCCACAGGCGCTATAGGCGGCGGCGGGCAGTAGCAACAGCAGTCCGCGGCAGCAGCAGCGCGTAGCAGTAGCAACACATAGTAGGAATAGCAAGCAGCAGCACGCAGCAGTGGCGGCGGTGATGGCAGGCAGTAGCAACGCGTAGTAGGAGTAGCATTGAGTAGTAGCCGCAGCCGTGCGGAAGCTACTGTGGAGCTTCCGCGCGGCTACTACGGAGTAGCCGCCCCCTGCGCAACAGAGCAACAACCGCGAGGGTTGTAAAAAAAAGGAAGCAGGGGGAAGCTGATGTCGGCATTTTTATTGCTGATGTCATCAGGTCATGCTGACTTCAGCAACCACTTGCTGACGCCAGTACTTGCTTTAGTCAATTTTTTTATTGGAGAGTCAAAAGTTGCAAGCGTTTCAACCCTTCAAGAAACGCTAACATTTTTGCAATCCGACCAAGTTGACATCTTGGCCCATAATGAGCACTGACATGGCTTTGTCCGGTGATAAGGGAAAAAGGATACTAGATCCCTCTTCTTCTTCCTCAGGTGTCCTGAGCCCACGCTTGCAGGCAATTGAGGACCTGTAGAGCCAGCAGGATGAGATGCGTCGTCTAGAGCAGGAGCAGGCTGACGCCATACGTACTCTCACTAAGCTTCTTTGGGGTCAGTCCACCGCCCCACGACAAACCTCTCAGGGAGTCGCCGGTGTCGCGCCCTCTACACAGTATTCAGCACCAACACTGAAGACAGGAGCTGGATGCAACCCGCAAACTCTTTATCCTTGGGATGAGAAGCCTGATATGCTAGGTATGGAGGGCGACTCCCCCGAGCGTGAGATTCGTGTGCTTCAAGATCGTCTCCGCGAGCTCCGGATGAGCTCTCGGCTCCCACACACACATCTCATTTTTTTGAGCTTCGATCCTTGCCTCACCTCCATCCCAGTGACTTCCCTCTCCCCGGTGTCTTCCCCATCCCTCGTCCTTCTCAGCCTGTGGTTGCTCTCCCTACGGAGCGGCATCCCAAGGACTTCGAGACACCGTCCCTACGGTATGTCAGCGAGGACGGTTTCGACTGCTGGGAGATTCTTTTCCAGGTTTGGGCCACATCAGAGGGAGTATGGCCCAACTACCACAGTCCGTATCAGATTACGGACCAAGCACAGGTGTTGACAGTGGCCAGGGCGATGCGCAGACTTCTTTACGCCATGCCGCGCGAGATCGTCGTTGACTTCCGCTTGTTCGTTGGAGATGCTGGCACAGGCACATGCGTTGATCCACGTGGGGGCTAGGACCTCACATTATCCCTGCTTGCTGCAGAGACACACGCCACTCACGCCGCTCACATTTGTGCCTTTCACTCCCTTTATCAGAGGCCTACTGAGCCTGCAGCCGACTACTAGTGGCGCGCCATGCGCATCTATACGCGCCTTGGGACCTCAGGAGGCACACAGCTCTGGGCACTCCGCACGATCATGCTCGGAGTTTGCCTTGAGCACATAGACATCTTCATGAGGTACATTGATGTTGTGCTAGTGCCCTTTTTTGTCTCCCTACAGCATCTTCCCTTGGTGCACCAGCTCTTCCTCCAAGTGACTTCTGCCCATGAGGTAGCTATGGCTCATCAAGAGACCCCCCTTGCTGCAGCAGTCATCGCGTCATCACCGAAACCCATTGTGCAGTCTCCTTCTCCATCCTTTGTCATGTCTTCCTCTTCCTCTTCCACCCTGATTACACCAACTCAGACACAGGGTGTTGCGGCAGCAGCACTGGGGAAGAAGGGGAGACGGAGGCGCGGCTTGGGCGAGTAGCAGTCACAGCACCAACGGTCATCGAGATGTAGTAGTGGAAGTTTTGTTCACTGCTACACTTGTGGAGGCGCTCATCACTACACCGAGTGCCAGCAGCCGCTCAACTGGGCATGGATTACTAACGGGCTTGAGGCTACAAACGCACTATGGTCTACGTCAAGCAACACATCCTCTGGGTACGCGACGACCACGACCGCACCAGTTCCCGCTTCACCACCAACGAGCAGCAGTGACCTGGACTCACGTGACCGCACCATCGCCGAGCTTCAACAACTTCTCGTGCTTTGCTTTCAGGGAGGTGCGAGTGTGTTTTCACAGCCGGGTGGTTCACAGACTATCTGTCCGTCTCTTCTCTTGGCTCGGGATGACTCGTTTAGGGGGCCATAGCTGGCATGTGATGACGATGGTCCTAACTGTACTGACTGGATTCATGAATCTCACCTTTGTGCCCTTCGTCGTTCCTCCCCACCTGCTGCCCAATGCCTGTCTGAGGCCAAGTGTTCCATTACTTGTTGTACAGTGACATCTTCCAGTCGTGACCCCGGGGACACTTGGATCATCGATTCCGGTGCCACTCACCACATGACTTGTCGTCGTAGTTACTTTGTCATTCTCAACCATGTTGCATCTGTCTGTTCTATTCACACAGGCTCTGGTCAGTCCTTGCAAGTCCAGGGTGTTGGGATTGTGTGTTTTGATGGTCCGTCTGGCCCCCTATATCTTTCCGAGGTGTTTTTTATGCATGACCTTGAGCTCAGTTTGCTTTCTATACGTTCCTGTACACTGATGGGTCTCTCTGTGGAGCACACTGCATACTATGCGACTATGACTACTATTGACACTCATAGCATTGTTCTTCGTGCCTCTGTTGTGGATGAATTGTATCTTGTCTCTCGCATTTTGCCTCCTTGCTCCCCCTCCCCTTCAGCTCGTGCCTTTGTCACTTGTATTTTGTCTTCTGAGCACCAAGGATTGCTTCATCGCTGTCTATGTCATGTAGGCTCCGACA
This sequence comes from Penium margaritaceum, assembly GCA_023375785.1. Classification (NCBI taxonomy): domain Eukaryota; kingdom Viridiplantae; phylum Streptophyta; class Zygnematophyceae; order Desmidiales; family Peniaceae; genus Penium; species Penium margaritaceum. The sequence continues at coordinate 10,874 of SZWC01000286.1, read as the reverse complement.
CTGTTTCAAAGTTCATTCGGATACAACCCGCCCTCAGTGATGACGCGGCTTCTTTTGAGAAGCCATCCAAGACCGAGTTTCTCTTCTATGCTTAGGGTAGGATGCATCATTGTACCTATCTTGACTCCTGTTCTTGCGCACTTTGTCCTCTCGAGTTAGTCCATTCGGACCTCCCTGGTCCTCTTCCTATGGAGTCTCTATCCAATCGGGGTCGATACGTCCTGACCCTGACAGATGATTTCACCTGGATGTGGTGGGTTTACAGCCTGCTTCAGAAGAGTGAAGCCGCTCTCACGGTTCGCCTCTGGCTAGTGATGGCTCAGCGTCAGTCCCGCCACATGCTGCATACCTTTGCTTGGATCGCGGCGGCGAGTTTCTTGGCAAGATGGAGTTTCCTCGCTGAGCACAGGGTTTTTCACCAGGTCCCCGCTCCTACTACTCCTCAGCAAAACGGTGTCTCTAACCGCTGGAACCGCACCATGGAGGATGTGGTTCGCGATTTGCACTCTGATTGCGGTCTCCTGGAGTCCTTCGCCTTTGAAGGATTCGCCTACATGACTTGGGTCTAGAACCGCCTCCTGCACCGTCCCTTTCCGGACCACGTCACACCGTATGAGCTCAGGTTTGGCCAACGTGATGACGTGCACCTCGCTCGTATTTGGGGGTCCTTGGCTTCTGTGTGGTACACCAAGGACCAGCAGGGGTCCAAGGTCTCACCGCGGGGCCGCTTGTGTGCCTTCGTAGGCATCTCCTCGTAGTCGAAGGCATGGCATTTTTAGGATACTGCTCATCGTTGCATTGTTGAGTCCCGCGATGTACTCTTCTTTGAGTCTTTCACCTATCGTGATCTGACATCGATCACGTCGCTGTCCTTCATGCACGTTCCCACGTGTGAGGTTTCTCAACGGATGGGGGCATCTGCGCCTGCGAGCACCTCTCACCAGGCTGATGTGTCCGTTCGAGCTCCCTCCACCTCTCAGTCTCTGGCTCTTGATGACCCAACGATCATTGTTGTTGGCCTAGAGACCTCTCCAGCACTGCCAGCCTCTCCGCACCCCATAGGTACCCATGACCCTGTACCTATGTCCGCTAGTACTCCTGCCTTTGTGCGCGGTCATGCCTCACCTGCTCCTACTGTCACACCTAGTCCCGTGTCTCCCACACATACATCTCCTCGCACGGTATCACCAGCTCCTTTCCCTCAACCCTCACGAGCTGTGGTTGTGCCTGTCTCTAGGCTTGAGGTACACCCCTCGAGCCTAGGTTACTCACGTGAGCCCGGCGGTCGACTTCGACCATTGGACTCCGGAGTCTTGCGAGCGTCAGGTCCTGCAACCAGGTGTTCCACTCGCAGTATCGCGCGTGGTGATCCCGGTACAAAGGCCGTAGGCCTGAGTGTCCGCACTAAGCACATGGATGTACATCCAGCGTGCCCCGTAGGGCACAATCTCATCACTCGCGAGTTTCATATCGCTTGTGATGCAATAGCTAATCTTGTGATCATCAAACCTAGCACTGAGGCGTGTGCTCTTGCCACGTAGAGCTCTCCCTCTATAGTACCTGACCCGGGCACATTGAGGGAAGCTATCTCATCACAGGATGCTGACGCTTGGCGTGCTGCCTACAAGGATGAGCTTCGCGCCACCCGAGAGCACGGAGTTTACAAGCTAGTCGACCTTCCACCTTGGAGGAAGGCTATTGAGGTCAAGTGGGTCTTTCAGAAGAAAGTGAAGCCGGATGGCTCACTGGAACACCACAAGGTTCACTTGGTCGTCAATGGGTACTCTCAGATCGAGGGCATCGATTACACTGACACCTTTGCCCCTGTCGGTTGCATGATCTCAGCTCAAGCCTTGTTTGGTGTAGTGGCTCAGCATGACTTGGAAGTGCACCAAATGGATGTGAATAACACGTTCCCCCATGGCTCTCTGGACGAGGAGATTTATGTAGCTCAGCCACCCGGCTTTGAGGATCGTGACAAGATCTTGCGCTCGCGCAAGTCCTTGTACGGCCTCGAGCAGTCTCCTTGGTGTTGGAACCAGGAGATCACTGGCACCCCGACTCATGCGGGATATGCACAGGGCAAGGCGGATCCCTCTCTCTTCATCCGACGGACGCCTGAGCGGTTCACTGACGTCCTTGTCTATGTCGAAGGCCTTCTGATCGCGTCTCCTTCCATGGGGGCCGTGAACGAGGTCAAAGCTGTCATCCGGACTGCCTATAGGATGAAGGACCTTGGTCCTAGAGCGGTGTTCCTTGGCATGGAGATCGTGCGAGACTGCAGACGTTGGACGCTAGTGCTGCATCAGGCCCGATATGCACTTGTCGTGGGGGAACGCTTCAGCAACCTTCTTAGCGCAGACCCCACAGCCTCCACACCAGTCATGCTTGACGGGCAGGATGCCCTGAAGGTGGAAGATCCCACACAGTTGGAGGAGACAATGGATGTGACCTTGTACCTCCGTCTAATCGGAACTATGATATACCTGGCCACTATCACACGTCCTGACATCGACTTTTCCATCAACCTCCTTGTCCAGTTTTTGCAGGCTCCACACATTAGAGCCCTTCATGCGGCTGTACGAGTGCTGCGGTACGTGGTCTTGACAATGTACCTCGGACTTTTCTTTCGTCAGCAGTGTTTGGTGGTCCTTGACGGCTACACCGACAGCGGCTGGGCCCGAAGCCCAGATGGACGCAGTCACACCGGTTATGTATTTCTGCACGGTGGTTCCACTGTGTCCTGGCGGAGCGGGAAGCAGGGCTGCATTGCACGTAGCTCGCCGGAGGCAGAGTATGTTGCTGTGGGTGAAGGGGTTGCTGAGGCGGTATGGCTACAGCGCATGTTCCTTGAGCTGGGTCAGTCAGTACCTGCCATTGCGCTTCGTTGCGACAACCAGAGTGCTCTTGCCATTGCATAGAACTCTGGCGCCTTTCACGCTCGCACAAAGCAAATTGCGCTTGAGCATCACTTTGTGCATGATGTGGTGGAGAGACACATGATCTCCGTCATATGGGTCAGCAATGACATGTAGCGTGCTCACTTCTTGAAGAAGGTACTAGCATGCAGAAAGCTTTTTGTGGCCATTTGTTCTGTTGGGCTTTGCCCCAAGCCTGAGAGTGGTTGAGTGTGGGGTGTCTTTGTGTCCGTGTCACATCTGTCTTTGCACTCGTGGTTGTACTCGTCTCACTGCTGCACGTGTATGGACATGCGTACCATCGGGTCATGGGGGAGTGTTGTGACTTGTGATGTTCCTGTCGACTTGTACAGTTTACTGTGACCACTCAGCCGTGTTCATGATCGTGTGTATCCCTGATGCGGACCCAGGTGGCACCGAGGCATTGCCTTGTGGTGGACTACCTGCTCAAAGCCGATCGACAATCGCCCCAGAGTCCTGGATGCTATCTAGGATCTTCTGCAGTTTTTTCTGCAGCTTGTAGGACTATATCGTTTGACTAATCATGGGCCGTATTTGCATGTTTTTGCATTGTCTGTCCTCCATATGTTGGCGGATGCATGGATGTGACCCAATCGCAGCATCCGACTTGAGATTGTGCACGTGCAGGTTCAAACGGTGTAGCGTTGTGACTTGTCTACGATGGGTTACGGCCAAAATAGTGGTTTTGGGCCAGTTTTAGGATTGATCTTGCACTGCTGTGCGCGACACCTACTGTGCTCCGCAGCAGGTACTTATGCCATGGTCCTGTCATTTGTCATTTCTCTCTGCAATGCTATTGAAGCATTCTCACACTTTGCCTTGTGTCTCCTAGCCAGACCCTTGCCGTTGTGTGCACGAATTGTGATTGTCGTCAGCGTCTGACCAGGCACTGACGCCTGATCGACTGCTGCGTCGCTAGGAAGATTCCACGCAACTTCTCACCTTGGGCTGTGGGCGGTTGGACGGGATGGCTTGAGGGTCAGAGAACCTCAAGGATCACAGTTTTGGCCTAGTCGGACAAGAATTTGCACTCTATTACATATGCACTCATGAGGATATACAACAAAGGACAATTGGACAAGGTACCCACCATGTTCACTCTTTAAGCTGGCGTGCCTGCACCTTCTCATTTAGGAATGACATGCCTATATCACTTTGCTTTTGGCATTGCGTATACAACGTTTGGTAAAACAAAAACTGCACATCCGAGTTTGTTGTTTTAAAAACAGTATACCATGACATGAAAACTTCATAACGACGTACCCATACCCTAACTAGAGTATGACTGGCGCTTTTCGAGTATGGTTGCGGTACATTGACAACAAGTATGCATCATGTCGAGACTAACGACCTCGAAAGTAAAAAAAAAGATGATTACCCCTTTGAAAACGTTTGTGAAAGAAATGCATCACAAAAATGTAAACGAAATAATTACATAAATATGTATGGTGGAAGTTGAAGACGCCACTCCAAGTCCCAAACCTAGGCACATGTTCATAAAGACAACGTCACGATTCTCGATTAAGCCACACATGATCTAAACAATGCGCGGGCACTTTGACCTCACAGCCCTGGTTGGTTGCGCGGTTCCTTCCAGGGACCCGTTTCAACATCTGCCTAACCCTTCGGCCCTGCCGGCCGATCTGACCAACCAGAGGGCCTCGTCGGCCAACGTCGACAAACTTAGGGCCCGTCGGCAACATTGAAGGCCAGCGTTTGCCAATGACAGTCGGCAAGTAGCGAACAATTCGACGAACGTAATTGTACTTGTTAATAACTAACATACTGAGAAAAGAAAAACGTGTGAACAAAACAGGTTCCAACAAAGTTATCATTCCATGCCGCATTGTTTAGAATTTCACGAAATTGTCGAATCCGTTGTCCGCGGCATTGTACTGGCAAGCAGTCACCTACGATGGCCAGCCCGGTAGCAGGCCGGCTGTCTCGTGTACCGCCGGCAGCATGCGGGCTTTTTTGTTGACCGTCGCCTGAACACTGGCTCCGGCGCTGATAGATTCGGCAATACGGGTCCTCGCGTTGGGACTACCTAAGAACCCGGGCCCCAAGGTTAATTCACCCATAATGCGTAGATGCATGAAAAATATGCACGAAATTCCCTTAATTTTAAAAAAGGAATGGCATGCTTGCATGTGGTTGCTAGTGCTCAACGTTCTAGCATGCCGTGAGTACATCCATTACTCATGGGACGTCCCGTTGGTCTTTTAGCGAGATGGATATGCCGCTTTTTAAAAAACCATGCGGGCACAACAGCGATATAGTGCGCGCGTTGCGGGTGTTGACAACCTACGGTTGCGAGTAAAGAGTGCTTACGATAAATTATCTGGTGGCTGGACTAGCGCTTCGGGCAAGGTGTTGCGGCGTTCAAGTATCCCGGGTGGCAAAACATCAGTCCTCCGTCTTTAGAGCCGTATTCTCTGGGCAGGCCCCCGTGGCAGCGGTGAGCGGTGGCGCCACTGCTGCTCCTGCTGCTGCTCCTGCTCCTCCTGCTGCTGCTCCCGCTCCTCCTGTTGCTGTTAATGGCGAACCGTCGGGCACACATTCAGCGTTCACATGGGGTGGCTGAGAAAAAGCTTCCCTCGGCCCCGCTATCTGTTTCTGATGACAACACTCTACAGAGAGCTTGAATCGTCCTATGGACAAAAGTTTGATAGACAATCGTCCTACACTGTGGTAAGGCAATCCCATTCCTGCACTGCACGCCTTGGTTTCCACGGACAGAGCCGCTGGCCGCAGAGCAGCATAGTTGATTTATTGTTTTTTCTTCCTGAGAGAGATTGAGCAGGGCAGGCGGACCTACCGTCCGCACGGATCAGAGCCGCTTGCGCCTGGCACGTGTCTCCAAGCTGTCCGTACCCTCATGAAGACAACTGGCTTGTCCGTACCCTCATGAAGACAACTGGCTTGTCCGTGCCCTCATGAAGACAACTAGCTGCAATGGACACGAGATGCGTCATGGTCTCCGGCCTTCATCAAGAACCACCCACTGAGCACCCGCCTGCTCTGCCCTGTAGGCACCCTCCCTGACCATCCCAGTGGCTTCTTTCCGAAGCCTAGACCATCCCAGTGGCTTCTTTCCGAAGCCTAGACCATCCCAGTGGCTTCTTTCCGAAGCCTAGACCATCCTTTCATTAATTGTGGTTTGTTTCCCGATGTGTTCCTGCCATGACCGGCTCTTCTAACAACTCTCGGCACATCGGTATGGAAAGTAACGGCATGGCAAGCAACGGCATGGCAAGCAACGGCATGCCACAGCTTGGCATGCTCACCCCTCTTGCTGGTGGGGCCCAGCCATTATGGGCCATGCCGCAGATGCACCAGATGGTTCCGATGCCGCATGTGGTATCGATGCCACATATGGTACCGATGCCGCAGTTGGCGCCAATGAGGGGAGTCAGTCCCAACCATGGTATGTGGGATGATCACCTAGCTTCGCTTGTGATGTCATCATCATTGTTGGACCTATCATCTGCCCTATCTTCATCAACATCCTCCTCCTCCTCCACCACCACCACCTCCTCCCCCCCCTCCTCCTCCTCCTCCTCCTCCTCCTCCTCCTCCTCCTTCTC
>SZWC01000285.1:360677-422345 GCA_023375785.1 Penium margaritaceum | reverse complement strand
GAGGACTTCCATTCCCTTCATGACCTCTAGCGGCCCCTTATGCGCGAGGTGTAGCTGAAAGTGCCGCCTCCATAGCCCGTAGCCACGGCCATTTGCATACTTCTGGATGGGCTGCGTCTCCTTCTACGCCATTTGCGTAGTCTTCAACTCCGGGACTTTAGAGCTTTACGGCGAGTCATCCCTGACGACGATCCCGTTCGCCGCGAAAGCCGTGAACGATTTGTAGACCGGTCACGGCTGTGGGCCCATAACCGTTTGTCAGAAACTGGGGTGCGGCTCCAACGTGGCCCGAAGGGTCTACTTTGGTCACGGCTACGTTTTGTGCGAGTGCTTTGAGTCTGAGCGTGATCTTTCTGGTCGCCTCACGCTATGTATCTGGTAGTCAAAGACAAATGTGAGACAGTCACTTTTGCGAAGGGAAGAACGCGATTTTGCATTAGTTTTTGAACATGGACACGATCTAAACATTTGTAGGGCTAGTCATGAGCTCTCAAATGCACCAAACCGTGCGTGATTCGGATCACCGTAGCTTTTGATACGTCAGCCAAAGCGTAGCACCCCATATCGGCCGCTTAGTCGTCAGCACGCACCACGTCGCCCGCCGAGGCGCCCTCACACATCAAGAACCCATCAAAACGCCATTCCGGAGGCGTAGATGTCCCTACGTGTAGCGGCGGTGCCTCTTGCGATGTCATTTGGGGTCTGTTTCCATGAGTCAATCATCGTGTTTGGTGATGGGGATTGATGTGGTTCGAAACTTGTTNGTGTGTAATTAGTTCAACCATACCAAAAGCGGCTATACACATGTATCTACATACTGAAGAGCAAGAAATCCGGCGTATATTAATGAACAGAAAAAAGCTTTTTATGAATATGAATCCAATAAAAGGAGCAAAATGATCACTCAAAATAGGAGGGAAGAGGACTCTCAGTGGGTTTCTAGTGTATTCTAGTATGGAGGTGGAGCGCACTCACCACATAGACTAGCCCCACGTACTAAGCTCCCTCTATTGGGAGAAGAATACATGACCATACAATACAAAAATGGACTACCACTACAAGTTTAATGATTAGTGTAGTGAAAAATGTAACAAACCATGCCGAAGAAAAACACAATGGAAGCACACATTGAGAAACAAGAGTATGAGAAGGCTTTGATTTGAACGTAGAGGGATTAGTTATATGAGACAAAAACGAGCACTCAGTGCACCTGAAGGGCATTCTTATATGGAGATGCAGCGCACTCAACACATACACTAGTCGCACGCATTGAGCCCCCTCCATAGGGAGAAGAAAACATGATAGTGTAATCTAACAATGCAGTGGTTGGCTCAGTTTTTCCAAATTCCCCGGTCTGCTGGCCTCTACGGTCCTTTTTTTGTTAGACAGATTTCTGGCAAAATCAGCAAGATAAGCACTGGTAGCGCTGCCACTCAAGGGCAGCGCTCAACATTGCCAAAGCTCAAAATGGCAGCAGCAGGCGTGGTATCAAATGCCCAACCCTTGGAGAGGCTGGAAGGACATGCCAACTTCACGTTTTGGAAGATCCGTACCTGCCTCCTTTTGGAGGAGAGGGGCTTGCGTGAGGAGGTGAGTGACAACGAGCGCGATCCGCCTCCACAGGCAAAAGGTATCACCGCAGTGGAGGTGGTGGCGAAGAAGACACTACAAAAAGGTGAAGCAGATGCAAGTTCATCTTCAATTGCAGCGGCAGCATATAAGGCGTGGAAAAAGGACATGCAGGCCTACAAGCTGCTTGTCAACACCATCTCCAACCCGCATCTTCACTACGTGACTAACAAGGCTTCTGCAAAAGAGGGGTGGGACACGTTGTGCAAGAAGTATGAGAGCAAAGATCTTGCATTCCTCATGCTTTTGGAGGAAACGATGGTGGCCTTGAAAATGGAGGGAGGCGAAAGGATGGAGGCGTACTTGGACAGGGCAAAGGAGATGGCAAAGTAGCTGAAAGCGGCCGCCAACCCTGTGGAAGATACGCGCTTCGTCCTCCTATTGCCAAGGGGACTCCCAATGAGCTATGACACGGTGCAAGAGACGTTGGAGTGCCAACCGACTCTCGACCTGGACTTCATCTGCACGAGCTTTGTCCAGGTAGAACTGCGTCGCAATGCAACAAAGCGCAATGGTGGCAACAGCAGTAGTGAAGCTCCTTTCTTGGCCATGGGCTTACGCAACGAGTAGTAGCAGCAGTCCGAGCAGCAGAGAGACAAGAAGAAAGGCAAGTTCCTTTATTGCCAGAAAGAGGGGTACTACAAGAAAGAGTGCTTCAAGTTCAAGAGGGACCAGAAGGAGCAGCAACAGCAGTAGCAAAAGCAGCAATCTCCACAACAACAGCAGCAGCAGTCATAGTAACGTCAGCATCAGCAGCAGCAGCAGCAAAACAAGGCCGGCGTGCGCCAGTTTGGCATCATGAACGTGGCCAAGGAGGTGCGTGATCGCCTCTTGATGACAAAGTCTGACATGGTACTAGGGAGCTCACTGCGCGTCCACCTGGACACAAGGTAATCAAGTGCAAGTGGGTCTTCAAGAAGAAGAGGGATGCAGATGGCAATGTCAGAAAGTACAAGGCGAGGCTTGTTGCCAAAGGCTACTCCCTGCAAGAAGGCTTCAACTACACTGAAACCTTTGTTCCTATTGCAAAGTTTACCTCAGTGGGTACGCTCCTTTCTTATGCAGTAGCTGAGGACTTCGAGATTCATCACATGGATTTCAAGACGGCATTCTTGAATGGTGACTAGGAGAAGGAAATCTACATGGAGCAGTCAGAGGGCTTTGTCATGGATGGCCAAGAGCACCTGGTTTGCAAGCTGCATGAGCCGGTGTATGGCCTCATGAAAGCGTCACGTTCTTGGAACCAGAAATTGGATGCAGCACTGGAGTGCATGGGGTTCGAGCGCAACGAATGTGACTACACTCTTTATCGTTGGCAGCATGAGCATGAGGTCCTTATCATCATCGTGTATGTGGATGACATGCTTCTCCTTTCCATCAGCATGTCTGTACTACAGGAGTTCAAGGAGGCCATGCAAGAGCGCTTCTAGATGTCTAATCTCCAGGAGGCGTCATACTTCCTCAGCATGAGAGCCTCATGATCATTGTCTATGTGGATGACATGCTCCTCCTCTCTTACAATATGTCTGAACTATAGGAGTTCGAGGATGCCATGTAGAAGGGCTTCCACATTCTTGATCTCGGGGAGGCGTCATACTTCCTTGATATCCAGATCACGCGTGACTGCAAATCACGCTCTCTCTTGCTACAATAGAGCTATACATCAAGGATGTCTTATTGCAGTTTGGCATGACAGAGACTAAACCAATCGGCACGCCACTGGAGTCGCAGTAGTACCTCATGAACGTCAATGGAGAAGCAAATGCAGCTCAGCTGTAGGAGTACCATAGCGCCATACGCAGTCTAATGTACCTGATTGTAGTAACCAAGCCGCAGCTTGCATAGGCTATGAGCCCCGTGAGCCAGCACATGGCGAACCCTGGACCTGAGCACCAGGAGGTAGTGAAACGGATCTTCGGCTACCTTGCTGGAACCATCAATATCGGCATCACCTACAATGACAACGACAAGAACATCATCGGCTACACAGATGCAGATTGTGGTTCAAACTCCGAGGACCGCAAGTTCATCTCTGGACATGTGTTCCTCATGAATGATGGGGCCATCAGCTCGCGAAGCAAGAGGCAGGTGGTCCTGGCCACCTCAAGCAGGAAAGTTGAGTATGTCTCTCTGAGCTTTGGAGCCAAGGAAGCAGTTTGGCCTGAGCGTCTCATGGCAAAGATGAGTGGGAGTGCAACAATTGTAGTTCCTGTGCGCGATAAAAACCAAAGCGCAATCACACTTGCCAAGAATCCCGAGCACCATGTGCGCACCAAGACCATTGACAATGCATGTCAATCCATCAGGCACATGGTGCAGGAGGGTGTTATCAAGTTGGAGTTCACTCCAACCAGCAAGCAGGTCACAAATTTCTGTACCAAAACAGTGACTCGTGAGAAGCAATAGTTCTCTATGAAGGCATGTGGACTGAGCCCACTCTGACTTCTGCAAAGTGGGAGATTGTTGGAAAAGGGGCCATCAGGCTTAAGTTCAGGTCCACAAGAGCAAGTTCCAGAATACTACCAGGTACTTTCTCCAATCTTTTATCTATCTTAAAAACTGGAAATATGAGGTGGCCAAATGTCTACGGCCCAAGTTTCAGGCCAATCCAACGGTCGGATTGGGAGACATTAATTTTCGAAGTTTTGCTGTTCCAACTGTTGGAACTTGAGGAGAGAGGGAGCCTTGGAGCAACAAACATGTGGGACTTTGAGGGCATTACTTGTGCTGAAGAATGGTTGTTACATCACTCAAAAGGATAGACTACATATAGTGCTAGACCTTGGACAAGTCAGCCCTCTCACAAACCACACTACTTAGCCAAGGAGGCTAAGGCTCACACACTAGAGTCCATAATATCACACAAGAGTGGAAATTGGCCTAGCAATCAGGTTGACCACTCACACACGACCTAGAGAGTTAGAAAATTCTCTCATGGCACACTCCTAGTGATCACATAACCCACAATCCTATGGAGAATTGCCATGTCTCCATGGCTAGCACACAAGGATCTCATCTCACCTAAAAACTAAGAAGAGGTACCTTCTTCCTACTCAGCAAACTCTTACAAGGCAACCAAAGAATCTAGGACCTTTTTGGATATTTCTGCCATCAGGTCTTGACCCTGGACCACTTGCCTTTTTCTTTTATCAGGCTAAGGCATGGAGCCATCACCCATGGTTACACAGATACCGGTGATTGATGACTCCAGAATCTTTGAAAATTCATATCTCCCAATCTGACTATTGGATCGGCATAAAACGTGGACCATAGACATTTTCCCACCTGATCTTTCCAATGGCAAAGTCGAATTGTCAATCGGAGTAGGCATATGGTAGTTTCTTAGTACTTGCTCCTGTGGCTCCTTTTCCAACAATCTCCCACTGTGCCGCTGTCACAGTGGGCTGAGTCTACATGCTTTCATGCAGAACTACTGTTTCTCACGCGTCACTGGCTTGGTGCAAAAATCAGCAACCTGCTTGCTAGTAAGAGAAAACTCAGCTTAATAGCACCCTCCTGCACCATGTCTTTGATGAATTGATATGTTTTAAGCTGCTTTGCTAACTCAATTGCCCTGTCCAAGTACGCCTCCATCCCTTCGCCACCCAAGATTTTCAACGCCATCATCTTCTCCTCCAAAAGCATGAAGAATGCAGGATCCTTGCTCTCATACTTCTTGCACAACGTGTCCCACCCCTCCTTGGTAGTAGCCTTTTCCCTCACATATTGAAGATGTGGGTTGGAGATGGCGTTCACAAGCAGCCTGTAGGCCCGCTTATCCTTCTTCCACTCTTCATATGTCCCTGCTACAGTTGTAGATGAACTTGCATCTGCTGCAACTTTCTGCATCCTCCCCGCCACCACCTCCGCTGCGGTGATACCTTCTGCCTCTGGAGGCAGAGTGCGCTCGTCGTCGATCACCACCTCCCACAATCCCCTCTCCCCCAAAAGGAAGCGTGTCAGATCTTCCAAAATGTGAAGTTGGCGCATCCTTCTAGCCTCTCCAAGGACAAGACTGCTGTTACCACACCTGCTGCTGCCATTTTGAGCTTTGGTGATGCTCAACCCTGCCCTTGAGTGGCGGCGCTACCCCTGCTCTTGCTTCTACTTCTGCCAGAAATCTGTCTGATAGGAAATGGACTGTAGAGGCCAGCAAACCGGGAATTCGGGAAAACCAAGCCCACCACTGGAAAATTGAGCTCAAAGCCTTTTATATCAACCCATAAAACCAGGTCATCAACAGGGGATTTTTAGAGATATGCCCTTTTGAAACAGGGTATGCGGCTGCTCGTACTCCAGCTCACATCAGCCGGCTTGTAGACAGCATTTCTCCCAAACGTACAAATGGATTGGAAATATTTCTGCACTAAAACAAAGCTTAGGAAACATACTTCAATTTGCATGTGCTACTTTTTAAATTTGACAAACAAATGAGAGAGTTATGGTCATCACAAGGCAACAGTCTTACTCAGATGGAAGAGTGTAGCCCTGGTCGACCCCGTTTTGAGCATGACTCTCTATCCGATTGTTGGATCTTTGCAATCTTAGGCTCGTTTGAAAGCTTGTATCTTGAGCTTGAATATCTAGTGATTGATGATCAAAGTTGGTACAGGTTTCAATCTAACCTGTCACTCTCAAAGTGACAGCCTGTGCTGGCTGAAAGTGGCAGAACTTGGCTCTGATACCAAGTGTTTGAAGTGGAGGAGGGAGAGAGCCTTGGAGCAGAAAACATGTGGGAGTGGAAGAGGATCACTTGTGCTGAAGAATGGTTGTTGAATAACTTAAAATAATGGAGTACATATAGAGCTAGAGCTTCCGCAAGTCAGCCCTCTCACAAGCCACACCACTTAGCCATGGAGGCTAAGGCTCACACACTAGAGTCCATAATCTTACACAAGAGTGGAAATCAGCCTAACAATCAGGCTAACCACTCACACACGACCTAGAGAGCTTGAAAATGATCTCATGGCTCACTCCCAGTGGTCACATAACTCACATTCCCATGGAGAATCGCAATGTGTCCATCGTTAGTACACAAGGACCTAACCTCACCTAAAAAGAGAGAAGTACCCTTTTCCTAGTAAGCACACTCCGACAAGGCAACTCAAGAATCTAGGACCTTTTTTGATATTTCTCCCATCAGGTCTTTACCCTGGACCTCTTGCATTTCTCTTTTCTCACGCTAAGGCATGGAGCCATCGCCCATGGTTACCCAGATACCGGCGGTCGATGATCTCGTAAACTTTGAAAATTCATATCTTGCAATCCGACGGTTCGATCAGCCTGAAACTAAAACTGTAGACATTTTGCCACCTGATCCTTTCAATGGTGAAGTCCAATCAACAATCGAAGAAGTCATCTGACATTTTGTTAGAACTTGCTCATGTGGACCTAGAACTGAGCCGGATGGCTCCTTCTCCAACACCAAGACGTGTGACCGCGAAGAGGCACCAGCCACGAGGAAGGACATCATACTGTTCTAAGATGTCTGTTAGAACTTTCGTGTCCCCCTTTTGGTCACGAAGAAATGAGTCACTAGGCTGGGATTGGACCCAGTGGCCTCTCGCTCCAAAGACTAACTCCACCTCTTAGCTACAAGGAGTTGTTCTAGGTTGTGTTTGCTAGCTATACTTTCTAGTTTAGACCAAGAACACTTCCTCCAAAAGAGCAATGCATAAACAAGAATTGGTTGGTCTAAGCTCCAGGAGTTAGCTCCTTGTGCAAAACTGACCAGGTGCTAAGTACACAGTGTGTTGGGAAAGGAGCCATCCGGCTGAGTTTCAGGTCCACGGGAGCAAGTTCCTGGAAACTACGAGATGCCTATGCCAATCACCATTCTGAACTCACCATTGGAAAGATCATGCGCCAAAATGTCTATGGTCTAAGCTTGAGGCCGATCCAACGGTCGGATTGAGAGATATGAATTTTCGAAGTTTCCGGGGTCATGGGCCGCCAGTGTCTAAGTGACAATGGGCCATGGCTCCATGCCTTAGACTGAGAAAAGAGAAAGGGCAAAAGGTCCAGGGTCAAGACATGATCAGATGAATATGCAAAAAGGCAGTAGATTCTTTGAATGCGTTGTCAGGGTGTGCTGACTAGGAAAAAGGTATCTCTCCTTACTTCTGAGGTGAGGTGAGATCCTTGTGCACTAGCCATGGACACATGGTGGTTCTCCATGGGATTGTGGCTTAGGTGACCACTATGAATATTCCATAAGAGTATTTTCTAGCTCTCTATGTCGTGTTTGAGTCGTCAGCCTGATTGCTAGGCTGATTTCCTCTCTTGTGTGAGATTATGGACTCTAGTGTGGGATGTTGGCCTGAGGGTGAGTGTGCATCCTGGAGGGTCCCTAGCAGTGGCTGGTTCACACCACCAACCCTTTTTGGAGAGACTGAAACTGTGGAGGCAACTGGTTCCAAGGATGGCAAAATCTGGTCAAAGAGTGTGGCAATGGTTTTAGCCTGAATTGACTGGGAATGAACACTTGATCAAGGCTCACAAGCAGTGGCATTTTAAAGCCACTGGTCTAAGCTTTCCAGAACACAAAAGCATGCCAGATTTGAATCTTCCTAGCAGATTGTATGGCTTCTAGAGTGGCCCTTGGTAGGCTTTCCTTTTCCCACCTAGGAAGGCATCCCTTCCTTTCTCTAGAAGCTTCTATCCCTTCCTAGATTCCTGAGCTTGCTTCTAGTAGGAGGGAAGGTGTCCAAAAGACCAAGACACCTCTAGATACCTTGTAGGACAAGTCACCCCTTCTTGAAGGTGTGCCACCTTCTTGGAACCTCACCTGGCCTTCTAGAAACTTAAAGAGGAACTTTAGAGGTTGAGCTAGCATGCTGGCATCTATTTTAAACCTCCCTTGAGGCAGAGCAGAATTTCATCTTGTGGGACTTGAACCCGGGCCCCTGCCTCTACAGGTGGACACCATTAACTCCAAAGCCACAAAGGCTTGTCTTTTTGGTGTTCCTTTTTGGATTCCCTCCTGCCATGGTGAGAAGCATCACTCCAATAATCTCCCCCTTGTACGTCACCCATGGCAGTTGTGCTTGCTCAGCCTGCAACTCAAGACGCTTCGGAAAGTCCAATCTCCATACAAGAAGCATCATGCCTGTCCTTGGGTTGTGCATTTGTCATGGCATCAGCAAGCATGTGCTTTGTGCTACAGTGTGCAAGCACCACATCACCCTTTGCAGCGAGGTCTCGTGCAAAGTGATGCTAGATCTGTATGTGCTTGGTCCTCCGATGTAGCACAGGGCTCTTGGTCAGGCTGATGGTACTCATGTTGTCAACATTGAGTGCCGTTGGCTTCTTTTGCGGCACCCCAATCTCCTTGAGCAATCGGCGCAGCCATAGTGCCTCCTTTGCAGCTTCTGCGAGCGCAATATACTCTGTTTGAGTGCTGGATAGAGCCACATTGTCCTACTTCTGGCTTCCTCAAGACACCGCTGCACCACCAAGCACAAAAACCTAGCCTGATGTTGACTTGTGGTCATCAACGTCACCTGCCCACTCAGCATCAGAGTAGCCAACCAACTCAAGGGAGTCAGTCCGGGCTCCCCCTCTAAACGCAAGTCGTAAAAGTGTCGTTGCCTTCAAGTAGCGGAGGATTCTCTTCACCGCTTGCCAATGTAGAGGCCCCGAATCAGCAACATAGCGGCTCACTTGTCCTTCAGCAAAGGCAAGGTCAGGCCACGTCGCCACCATGGCATACATTATGCTGCCAACTGCGGACTGGTACGGTACTCCAGCAATCTCCGCCTTCTTGTCCCCCGTGCTTGGGCCCATGCTCGCGCTTAGCCCACATGTCATTGTCATAGGTGTGCCGATGGGGTTGCACTCCTCCATGTTGTAGCGGCGGAGCACCTCCTGCACATATTTTTCTTGACCCATCTCCGGCGTGCGTGCTTTGCGGTCCCTCTTGATGGCGATGCCGCGGTAGTACTCAAGCTCGCCCATGTCTGTCATCTTGAACCGGCCGCCAAGCTGTTGCTTCAGGCCCCTGAGCTCCCCCTCATCCGAAGACACAAGGATGAGGTCATCCACGTAGAGGACGACAATTTGGTGGAGTCCTGTCTGATTACGCACGTACACGCTGTGATCGGCCCCGCAGGGCTTGAAGCCAAGCTCACCCATGAAACCATCCATCTTCAGGTACCACATGAGCAGAGCTTGCTTTAGTCCATAGAGAGCCTTGCGAAGCTGGCACAACTTCCCTTGCGGTGCATCCACCTCCTTTGGCACCTCCATGTAGACTTCCTCGTCCAGATTGCCATTGAGGAACGCGGTTTTCACGTCCATCTGGTGGATTTCGCAATCGCGTGTTGCTGCCACCGAGAGGATAGTACGGATGGAGGCAAACTTGGCAACTGGTGCAAAGGTCTCGTCGCAGTGCTCCCCTTTTCTCTGGGCATACCCTTTCGCCACCAGCCACACCTTGTAGCGCTCTACCTTCCCCTCCTTTGTGAGCTTCTTCCGGAAGATCCATTTGGAGCCGATGATTTTCTTGCCCTCCGGCCGGTCAACCAGCTCCCAAGTGCCATTCTCCTCGTGGGAGGCAAGCTCAGATTTTATTGCTCCCTCCCACTCCGCCCCATTCTTCCGCTGCAGTGCCTCCTTTATAGATGGAGGCTCCTCCTACGTGAAGAAGGCTTCTGCAAACCCAGTCGAAATGCCCTTGTTGGCATCACACCTTTTTGTCCTTCTTCGCACACGGCTACTCGTGCGGGGCTCTTGAGGTGGTTGTTATTGTTGCTGTCCCCTTTTGCTGCCATCCTCTCCAAGCGCCTGCTCCCCCTCTCTTGGAGACCTTGGAGACATCTTTTGACTCCCCACCTCCACGTCCATCTCCAGTGCTTCGGATTCCTCATATGAACTGGCCGGAATAAAGTCTGCCGCTCGCCATCCCTCAGGCGATGCTCTCCGGTTGGTGGTGATGCGAGGATGTCACCCTCATTCACGTCCTCCGGCGTCTCCTCCTCAAGGAGTGGCATCCACTCCCCCCTCTTAGAGAGACCTGCCTCCTTGTCTTTCCGACGGCTTTTTTCATCGAATGTGATGTCGCGAATCTGCACAATCTGCTGCCTCCTTGGGTCAAAGAGCCAGCACGCCTTGCTTTTGCTCTCATATCCAAGGAACATACACCAACGGGTATGCGGGTCCAGCTTGCTCCGTCCGTCACGTGCCTGCACCACTACATGTGCAACACAACCGAACGTGCGGAGGTGACCCACTGCCGGCTTCCTCCCGCTCCACACCTCTTGTGGCGTCTTCCACGCATTTCTCTCCTTGTCCTCCAATGGCTTGGTTGGCATGAGATTCATGATGTACGCCGCTGTCCTTGCCGCCTCCGCCCAATACCATTGTGTAAGGCCGACGTCGCTCAACATGGATCGCACCATGTTATGAATTGTGCGATTTGCTCTCTTTGCGATGACATTCTGTTATGGGGAGTGTGGAGTTGTTTTCTGCCACTCAATCACCTTGCTCTTCATCCACCCAAGGCACCCCGCATATTCACCACCGTTGTCATTCCAAAATGCCTTCACCTTCAACTCTGTTTGCCGCTCTACATCAACCACAAACTCTTGCATGCACGCAAGGACATCACTCTTCAGCTTCATTGGGTAGAGGTAGAGTTTCCGGCTCTGGTCATCGATGAAGGTGAGAAAGTAGGAAGCTCTGGCGATGGAGCTCTCAAGCGGTCCACACACATCTGTGTGTACCATGGCCAGTTTTGCGGATGCACGCGTCCCCTTGGCTACAAACGGCTGCGGAGTTGATTTGCTCATGATGCATGGCTCACACAAGGTCTCCTTGGTTCCATCAACGTCGCTGATTTGGAGACCCCGCACCACTTCCCCTTTAGCCATCTCCTTCACGGTCGATGGAGAAATGTGGTAGCGTCAGCGGTACCATAGGTCCAGGTCTCCTCCATCCTTTGTTGTAAGATTGGTGGCGTTGGACCCCACCCGGCTGCTGACGATCTTCGCACAGAGCAGGTACAAGTCGTCCTCCCTCTTGGCACGTGCAATCACCTCACCTTTACCCTCCTTGCAGATGACGGCCTCCTTCTTTGTAAAGAGCACCTCAAGTCCCTTGTCGGGAAGTCGGCTGACAGAGAGCAGGTTTGCCCCAAAGTTGGGCATATGTAGCACATCATAGATTGTGTTAGTGACAGGTTTGTCATCCACAATTGACTCAATGTAGACATTGCCCTCAACGCCGGCCACCTTTGTTTTTCAATTGGCCACGGTAATGCATCTCTCCGAGGCGCTGTAGGTGACAAATGCGGCCCTATTGCATTGCATGTGGTGGCTTGATCCGGAGTCAATGATTGCAACTCCCGGATCCTTCAAGGTGGTGGAGTTGTATGCCATAAGGGCGTGCTTGTCTTTCTTCCCGCCCCAGTGCGACCGATCTGTTTTCTTCTTAGGACAGTTGCGCGTAGTGGCCCTTGTTGTCGCAGTTGAAGCACTCCCCTTTCCTGCCACCCTTCTTGGTGCCCCATTTGGCTCCCATCTACTTGTCGCCTTTGCCTCCACTTTGAGGATGAACTGTGTAAGCTGAAATTGATGCCGATGCACTCTCCGGACAGCCACATCCCATCCACTCATTGGGCACGTACTCAGCAACCTTTGGGTACTTAAGCTCGTCGGAAGGCCACCAAGGATTGTGATCATTAGGGTCCAACTGTCTAGCAAGGCCAGAAGGAGGATCATAGCTTGCAACTGAGAGTTGACCTCCTAATCCGTGGCCACGCACTTTGCTGCGAGTGACTCAATCTGCTGCATGATCTCCATGATGTTGTGGCCTTTTTGGCTCAGAGAGTGACGGGCCGTTTGAAGATGAACAGCTGATTGGTAAGGTTGCTTGACTAGTAGATGGAGCACAGTTTTGACCATGCGTCTACGGCCATGGTGCATCATTGGATGTGCCCAAGTTGTGGTGGGCATAACGCGGACACAAGGAGCGCCAATGCCTTTTTGTTGCGCTACTTGTATGCCCTTTCACCTCAGCCATTGCAGTCTCCGGCGCAGCACTCTCATCACCTTTTACGAGCTCAAGCAGCCCCTTGTCGTCGAGGAAGACCTCAAACTCCCACCTCCACAAGGGAAAGCCTGTCCCATGGAACTTAAGGACAGCGCGGCTGCTCTCTTGCACGCTGGTTGCCATGTCTTGCTGTTGGAAGCATGAAATCAAGCTGGCTTAGAACCCCTTAGAGGCGTGGGCCCATAACCCTTTGTTGGCCTGAGGGTGAGTGTGCACCCTGGAGGGTCCCTAGCAGTGGCTGGTTCACACCATCAACTCTTTTAGGACAGACTAAAACTGTGGAGGCAACTGGTTCCAAGGATGGAAAAATCTGGTCAGAGAGTGTAGCAATAGTTTTAGCCTCAATGGGCTGGGAATGAGCGACTTGATAAAGGCTTACAAGCAGTGGCATTTTATAGCAACTGATATTTGCTTTCCGGAACACCAAAGCATGCCAGATTTCAGTCTTCCTAGCAGATTCTATGGCTTCTAGAGTGGCCCTTGGTAAGCTTTCCTTTTCCCACCGAGGAAGGCATCCCTTCCTGTCTCTAGAAGCTTCTGTCCCTTCCTAGATTCCTCAGCTTGCTTCTAGTAGGAGGGAAGGTGTCCTGAAGACCAAGACACCTCTAGATGCCTTGTAGGACAAGTCACCCCTTCTTGAAGGTGTGCCACCTTCTTGGACCCTCACCTGGCCTTCTAGAAACTTAAAGAGGAACTTTAGAGGTTGAGCTAGCATGATGGCATCTATTTTCAACCTGACTTGAGGCAGGGCAGAATTTCATCTTGTGGGACTTGAACCCGGGCCCCTGCCTCTACAGGTGGACACCATTAACTCCAAAGCCACAAAGGCTTGTCTTTTTGGTGTTCCTTTTTGGATTCACTCATGCCATGGTGAGGAGCATCACTCCAACAATCTCCCCCTTGCACGTCACCCATGGCAGTTGTCCATGCTCAGCCTGCAACTCAAGAGGCTTGGGAAGGCCCAAACTCCATACAAGTAGCATCATTCCTGTCCTTGGATAGTACCTTTGTCATGGTATCAGCAAGAATGTGCTTTGTGCTACAGTGCACAAGCACCACATCACCCTTTGCAATGAGGTCTCGTGCAAAGTGATGCTGGATCTCTATGTGCTTGGTCCTCCGGTGTAGCACAGGGCTCTTGGTCAGGTAGATGGCACTCATGTTGTCAACATTGAGTGCTGTTGGCTTCTTTTGCGGCACCCCAATCTCCTTAAGCAATCGTCGCAGCCATAGTGCCTCCTTTGCGGCCTCTGGGAGCACAATATACTCCGCCTGAGTGCTGGATAGAGCCACATTGTCCGACTTCCGGCTTCCCCAAGACAGTGCTACACCACCAAGCGCAAAAACATAGCCTGATGTTGACTTGTGGTCATCAACGTCACCTGCCGAGTCAGCATCAGAGTAGCCAACCAACTCGAGGGAGTCAGTCCAGGCTCACCCTCTAAATACAAGTCGTGAATGTGTCATTGCCTTCAAGTAGCGGAGGATTATCCCCACCGCTTGCCAGTATAGAGGCCCCGTGTCAGCAACATAGCGGCTCACGTGTCCTTCAGCAAAGGCAAATCAGGCCACGTCGCCACCATGGCATACATTATGCTGCCAACTGCGGACTGGTACGGTACTCCAGCAATCTCCACCTTCTCGTTCCCGCTGCTCGGGCCCATGCTCAAGCTTAGCTCACATGTAATTGTCATAGGTGTGCCGATGGGGTTGCAAACCTCCATGTTGTAGCGACGGAGCACCTCCTGCACATGTTTTTCTTGACCCATCTCTAGCGTGTGTGCTGTGCGGTCCCTCTTGATGGCGATGCCGAGGTAGTACCCAAGCTCGCCCATGTCTGTCATCTTGTACCGGCCGCCAAGCTCTTGCTTCAGGCTCTTGAGCTCCCCCTCATCCGAAGACACAAGGGTGAGGTCACCCACATAGAGGACGATAATTTGGTGGAGTCTTGGCTGATTACGCATGTACACGCTGTGATCGGCCCCGCAGCGCTTGAAGCCAAGCTCACCCATGAAACTATCCGTCTTGAGGTACCACATGAGTGGAGCTTGCTTTAGTCCATAAAGCGCCTTGCAAAGCTGGCACACCTTCCCTTGCGGCGCATCCACCCCCCTAGCACCTCCATGTAGACTTCCTTGTCCAGGTTGCCATTGAGGAACGTGGTTTTTACTTCCATCTGGTGGATTTTGCAGTCGCGTTTTGCTGCCACCGAGAGGATATCATGGATGGAGGCAAACTTGGCAACTGGTGCAAAGGTCTCGTCGTAGTTTTTGACTTTTCTCTGGGCATACCCTTTTGCCACCAGCCGTGCCTTGTAGTGCTCCACCTTCCCCTCCTTCGTGAGCTTCTTCCGGAAGATCCACTTGAAGTCGATGATTTTCTTGCCCTTCGGCTGGTAAACTAGCTCCCAAGTGCCGTTCTCCTTGTGGGAGGCAAGCTCAGATTTTATTGCTCCCTCCCACTCATCCCCATTCTTCCGCTGTAGTGCCTCATTTACAGATCAACGATGCTCTTGCATGAAGAAGGCTTGTGCAAACCCAGTCCAAATGCCCTTGTCGACATCATACGTTTTTGTCCTTCTTCACACACGGTTACTTGTGCAGGGCTCTTGAGGCGGTTATTGTTGTTGTTGTCCCCTTTTGGCGCCATCCTCTCCAAGCGCCTGCTCCCCCTCTCTTGGAGACCTTGGAGACATCTGTTGACTCCCCACCTCCACGTCTATCTCCGGTGCTTTGGCCGGAATAAAGTCTGCCGCTCGTCCATCCCTTGGGCGATGCTTTCTGGTTGGTGGTGATGTGAGGATGTCACCCTCATTCACGTCCTCCGGCATCTCCTCCTCAAGGAGTGGCATCCACTCCCCCCTCTTGGAGAGACCTGCCTCCTTGTCTGTCCAACGGGTTTTCTCATCGAACGTGACGTCGCGACTCCGCACAATCTGCTGCCTCCATAGGTCAAAGAGCCGGTACGCCTTGCTTTTGCTCTCATATCCAAGGAAAATACACCGACGGGTATGCGGGTCCAGCTTGCTCCGTCTCACGTGCCTGCACCCTTACATGTACAACACAACCAAACGTGCGGAGGTGACCCACCGCCGGCTTCCTCTTGCTCCACACCTCCTGTGGCATCTTCCACGCATTGCTCTCCTTGTCCTTCGGCGGCTTGATCGGCATGAGATTTATGATGTACGCCGCTTCCTTGCCGCCTCTACCCAATACCATTGTGTAAGGCCGGCGTTGCTCAATATGGATGGCACCATGTTGAAGGATTGTGCGATTCGCTCTCTCTGCGATGACATTCTGTTATGGGGAGTGTGGAGTTGTTTTCTGCCACTCAATCCTCTTGCTCTTCATCCACCCAAGGCACCCCGCATATTCACCGCCGTTGTCACTCCGGAATGCCTTTACCTTCAACTCTCTTTGCCGCTCCACATCAGCCACAAACTCTTGTATGCACGCAAGGACCTCAATCTTCAGCTTCATTGGCTAGAGGTAGAGTTTCTAGCTGTGGTCATCGATGAAGGTGAGGAAGTACCGAGCTGTAGCGATGGAGCTCTCAAGTGGTCCACACACATCTGTGTGTACCACGGTCAGTTTTGCGGATGCACGCGTCCCCATGGCTACAAACGGCTGCCGAGTTGATTTGCCAATGATGCATGGAGGACAGAAGGTCTCCTTCAGTACATCAAGGCCGCTGGTTTGGAGACCTCGCACCACTTCCCTCTAAGCCATCTCCTTCACAGTCGATGGAGAAATATGGCACAGTTGGCGTTGCCATTGGTCCAGGTCTCGTCCTTCCTTTTTTGCAAGATTGGCGGCATTGGACCCCATCCCGTTGCTGACGATCTTCGCGCGTAGCAGGTACAAGTCGTCCTCCCTCTTGGCATGTGCAATCACCTCACCTTTGCCCTCCTTGCAGATGACGGCCTCCTTCTTTGTAAAGAGCACCTTAAGTCCCTTGTCGGTAAGCTGGCTGACGGAGAGCAGGTTTGCCCCAAAGTTGGGCATATGTAGCACATCGTAGATTGTGCTCGTGACAGGTTTGCCATCCACAATTGACTCAATGCGGACGTTACCCTCAATGGCGGCCACCTCTGTTTTTCCATTGGCCATTGTGATGCGTCTCTCCGAGGCGCCGTAGGTGACAAATGCCGCCCTGTTGCATTGCGTGTGGCGGCCTGATCCGAAGTCAATGACAGCAACTCCCGGAACCTTCAAGTTGGTGGAGTTGTTCACCATAAGGGCGTGCTCATCTTTCTTCCCGCCCCGCTGCGACCGATCTGTTTTCTTCTTGGGACAGTTTCGCGCGTTGTGGCCCTCATTGCCGCGGTTGAAGCACTCCCCTTTCCTGTCACCCTTCTTGGTGCCCTGTTTGGCACCCTTCCACTTGTCGCCTCGGCCTCCACTTTGAGGATGAACTGTGTAAGCTGAAATTGATGCCGCTGCACTCTCCCGACCGCAACATCGCATCCACTCATTGCGCACGTACTCAGCAACCTTTGGATACTTGAGCTCGTCGGGAGGCCAGCCACCAAGGACTGTGATCATGAGACTCCATATATCTAGCAAGGCCAGCAGGAGGATCATAGCTTTCAATAGAGAAGCGACCTCCCAACCCGTGGCCACGCACTCTGCTCTGAGAGACTTAATCTGCTGCATGATCTCCATGATGTTGTCGCCTTCGTTGGCTCGGAGAGTGACAGGCCGTTTGAAGATGAAGAGCTGATTGGTAAGGTTGCTTGACTAGTAGATGGAGCAAAGTTTTGACCATGCGTCTGCGGCCATGGTGCATCCTTGGATGTGCCCAAGTTGTGGTGGGCATAACGCGGACACAAGGAGCGCCAACGCCTTTTTGTTGCGCTTCTTGTATGCCTCCTTCACCTTAGCTATTGTAGTCTTTGGCGGAGATGTCTTATCACCTTTTACGAGCTTAAGCAATCCCTTGTCCTCGACGAAGAGCTCAAACTCCCACCTCCACAAGGCAAAGCCTGTCCCATGGAACTTAAGGACAGCACGGCTCCTCTCTTGCTCGTTGGTTGCCATGTCTTGCTGTTGGAAGCATGAAATCAAGCTGGCTTTGAACCCCTTAGAGGCGTGGGCCCATAACCCTTTGTTGGCCTGAGGGTGACTGTGCACCCTACAGGGTCCCTAGCAGTGGCTGGTTCACACCACCAACTCTTTTTGGAGAGACTGAAACTGTGGAGGCAATTGGTTCCAAGGATGGAAAAATCTGGTCAGAGAGTGTGGCAATAGTTTTAGCCTCAATTGACTAGGAATGAACACCTTGATGAAGGCTCACAAGTAGTGGCATTTTATAGCAACTGATGTAAGATTTCCAGAACACCAAAGCATGCCAGATTTGAAGCTTCCTTGCAGATTCTATGGCTTCTAGAGTGGCCCTTGGTAGGCTGTCCTTTTCCCACCTAGGAAGGCATCCCTTCCTTTCTCTATAAGCTTCTGTCCCTTCCCAGATTCCTCAGCTTGCTTCTAGTAGGAGGGAAGGTGTCCAGAAGACCAAGACACCACTAGATGCCTTGTAGGACAAGTCATCCCTTCTAAAAGGTGTGCCACATTCCTTGACTCTCACTTGGCCTTCTAAAAACTTAAAGAGGAACTCTAGAGATTGAGCTAGCATGCTGGCATCTTTTTTCCACCTCCCTTGAGGCAGGACAGAATTTCATCTTGTGAGACTTGAACCCGGGCCCCTACCTCTATAGGTGGACACCATTAACCACTAAACCACAAAGGCTTGTCTTTTTGGTGTTCCTTTTTATAGTCACTCCTGCCATGGTGAGGAGCAACACTCCAACATGGGAGCATTAGTCTCCATGTCTAAGTAGTGTGGTTTGCGAGAGGCTGACTTGCCCAAGCTCTAGCGCTGTATGTTCTCCATTCTTTAGAGTGATTCAACAACCATTCTTCAGCACAACTGATGCCCTTTCAGTTCCACATGCTCGCTCCTCGAAGACTCCCTCTCTCTTGGAGTTCCATTATTTGTTATTAGAGCCAAGTTCTACAAGTTTCAGCCAGCACAAGCCGTCACTTTGAAAGTGATGGGTTAGGGTCAAACCTTGATAAAATTTGCCAATTGACCACGGGATCTTCAAGTTTGCAAGACAAGCTTTCCAATAAGCCCAAAATCGCGAAGATCCGATGGTCGGCCAGGGCTACACTCTTCTCTATGAGTAAGACTGTCGCCTTGCGATGACCATAACTCTCTCATTTCTTTGTCAAATTTTAAAATTGGCACAAACAAATTGTAGCATTTTTTTGAATCTTTCCATTGGTGCAAAGTTATTTGCATTCCATTGATTTGGTTGGGAGAAAGGCCGTTTACAAGTAGGCTGGTCTGAGTTGGAGTAGGAGCTGAAGCATACCCTGTTTTCAAGAGGGCATATCTGTCAAAATCCCCGGTTGATGACCCTGTTTCATGGGTCAGGCTGAAAGGTTTTGAGCTGAATTTTCTAGTGGTGGGCTCATTTTTTCGAAATTCCTAGTATGCTGACATCTACAGTTTGTTTTCTGTCAGTTAGATTTGTAGTCAAAGTAGCAGCAGAAGCAAGGGTAGCACGGCCATCAAAGGGTAGCGTTGAGTATCACCAAAGCTCAAAATGGTAGCAGCACGCGTGGTCACAGCAGCCTAGCCTTTGGAGAAGCTGGAAGGACACGCAAACCTCACGTTTTGGAATAACCGTACCCGCCTTCTTTTGGAGGAGAGGGGCTTGTCGAAGGTGGTGAGCAGCGCGTGCGTGCTCCGCCTCCACAGGCAAAAGGCATCACTTCAATCAGGTGGTGGCGGAAAGACACGAGAGAAAGGTGCAGCAGATGCAAGTTGATCTACAACTGCAGCAGTGACATATAAGGAGTGGAAGAAGAAGGACAAACGGGCTTACAGGCTGCTTGCTAACACCATCTCCAACCCGCATCTTCAGTGTGTGAGTGACAGGGCTATTGCAAAAGAGGGGTGGGACGTGTTGTTCAAGAAGTGTGAGAGCAAGGATCGTGCATTTTTCATGCCTTTGGAGGAGAAAATGATGGCATTGAAAATACAAGGTGGCAAAGGGATGGAGGCATACTTGGACAGGGCAAAGGACGTGGCAAACAAGCTGAAAGCGGCCGACAATTCTATGGAAGAGACGCGCTTCATCCTCCTCTGGTTGAGGGGACTCCCAGCAAGCTACGACACGGTGCCAAAAACATTGGAGTGCCAGCCGACTCTCAACCTGGACTTCATCTGCACGCACTTGGTATAGGTAGAACTACGTCGCAGTTTAGCAAAGCGCAATGAAAGTGGCAATACTGAAGCAGCTTTTGTGGCCAAAAGCTCACGTAACCAGCAGCAGGAGCACTCTGGGCAGCAGAGAGGTAACAAGGAAAGCAAGTGCCACTATTGCCACGAAGAGGGGCACTACAAGAAAGAGTGCTTCAAGTTCAAGAGGGACCAGAAGGAGCAGCAGCACCAGCAACAAAAGCAACAATCTCCACAGCAGCAGTAGCAGCAACAATCACAATAGCGTCAGCAGCAGTAGGTCGTTGATTTCTTTACCAATCCAGTGACCCGTGAGAAGGAGCAGTTCTGCATGAAGGTATGTGGACTCAATCCACTCTGACTACGGCAAAGTGGGAGATTGTTGGGAAAGGAGCCATACGGCTCAGTTTCAGGTCCAGGGGAGCAAGCTCCTGGGAACTAGGAAATGCCTATCCAGATTGTCAAATTGATTGAACCGTTAAAAAGATAGAGTGGCAAAATGTCTACGGTCCAAGGCTCAAGCCCATCCAACAGTCGGATTAAGAGATGAACTTTCAAAGTTTGCGGGGTCATGGACTGCCGGTGTCTGGTTGACCATGGGCAATGGCTCCATGCCCTAGCCTAACAAAAAGAAAAAGGGCAAGAGGTCCTGAGTCAAGACCTGATAGGAGAAATATCCAAAAAGGTCCTAGATTCTTTGATTGCCTTGTCAGAGTGTGCTGACTAGGAAAAAGGTATCTCTTCTTTCTTCTTAGGAGAGGTGAGATCCTTGTGTACTAGCCATGGACACATGGCGATTCTCCATGGGATTGTGGGTTATGTGACCACTAAGAATGTGCCATGAGAGCATTTTCTAGCTCTCTAGGTCGTGTGTGAGTGGTCATCCTGATGGCTAGGCTCATTTTCTCTCTCGTGTAACATTATGGACTCTCGTGCGTGAGCCTTAGCCTCCATGGCTAAGTGGTGTGGCTTGTGAGAGGGCTGACTTGCCCAAGCTCTAGGGTTATATGTACTTCATCATTTTGAGTGATTCAACAACCATTCTTCAACACAACTGATGCCCTTTCAATCCCACATGCTTGCTGATCAAAGACTCCCTCTCTCCTCTAGTTCCAACACATTGCAAAGAACTGATTCCCATGATCTAGTCAATGTGGAACCGTTATTCTAAGGGAGATATTTTCTCCTAGTTGCAACACTAGGAGCGGACGACAAATGCTATAGTGTAAGCCTTGTTTTCTAGTCCTTTGCCTCTGGCCAATTGACAAATAGTACCCTACTTGTTTGTCGTGTGCCTGTTGAGATACCAGCTATGGTAAACCGTCAGTTTTAGTCAACAAAATCTTCCTTGTATTTGTGTCCATTAGCTCTCAAATATCTCCTCTCTCTAGCTATCTAGGCCTTAGTCTTTGCCGGCTTTGTTGAACATACAAATACCCCCGGTACGTGCAAAGTGATATTCGCTGTCAAGTGCCTTGTGTTCATCTGATATGCTTGTTGTCCATGGTCGATATTTGGACAGGTACACGACAGACTAGGTAAGCACTACTCCCTTGGAGTAAATCCCCTACATTCTGGTCCAGATAGACAAGGCATGCACTGCTCCTTTGGAGCAAATCCTCTTGGTCTAAACTGGATAGTATAGCCAGCAATCACTACCTAGGACAACTCTGTGTGGCTTAGACGTTTCACAGTTAGTCTATTGTGCGAGAGGTCACTGGGTCAATTCCCAGCCAGTGACTTATTTTCTTCGTGACCAAAAGGGGGACAGGAAGGTTCTAGGAGACATGTAAGAACCTTCCAATGTCCTTCTTGGTGGCTGGCGCCACTTGGTGGTCACAGGGAGCGCCATGTAAGCAGGGGGAATGATGCAATCTAGATTGCCCCCAAAGTGGCTCATCCAAGGAGCCACTGCGTGCTTAGGCTAGAGGCTGGATCTAGGACTATAAAAACCTGTCAATTGCTGGTCTTTCAGTACAATTCCTACCTTTGAAGTTCCTAACAGAGTTGTCCTCCAGAGGCAAACACTAAGGAAGCATTGGCTGGTCTAAGCCCGAAGAGTTCGCTCCTCCTTCAAAAGAGACCAGGTGTTAAGGACATAGTACAAGGAAGTGATTCCTTTGAACTGCTCACTATGGAACCTTGGTTATGAGGGTGATATCATCTCTTGGTTGCAATACAAAGAGCGGACAACGGGAACTATTCTGTCGGAACCTGTGTTCTAGACCGTCACCTCAGGCAGGCTGACAAAGGGTAATGGGCCTACACTAACTAGTTGTAAGGCACGCTTGTATGCACTCTCTTGCCCTCTCTATCTTGCAACGTACATCAGCTCCATCAGCTCCATCCGCTCAATCTGCTCCATCAGCTCCAACAGCGGGTGCTACAATTAGCGGACAAAGGCCAAGGATAAGCTCTGCACTTGGAGGTACTACCCTTGGACCCTAACCAGGATAAGCTCTGCCCTTAGAGGGACGACCGTAGGTTTGCTAGTGTGCGTTCTTCTTTGTTTACAGGTGATCAACGGCTAAGGGGTAAGCGACAAATCTGCACCTTGTAAACCAGTAGCAGACAATAGCCTACGTCATCATACATCGGCCTCAACAAAGCAGAGAAGCAGAGAAGCAGTATGACGACACCCGTGACGCTCACTCTCAAGTAGGTCAAAAGTGGGATGTCAAAGTTCATAGGGTTTGGTTTTCCCTTGTGGAAATGGCAATTTGAGATTGTCATGAGGGTGCGTGGCTACTTGAAGATATTCCTTGGAGAAGAGATTGAACCCAAAAAACAGATGTTGGATATGAAGCGTGGAGTGTCGAAAATTCCCTTTTCATCCTTCAACAACTGATTTCAGTAAGGGAGAGTGAGGGAGAGTGGATTCAGGACTTCCTGTTGCAGTTTGAAGGACTGTTGCAACAAGTGACCCAAATGAACTAGAAAATTGACACCAACATGCAAGCCATGATCCTCCTCATAGCGCTACCTGAAAGCTGGAGTCCTCTAGTCACCGTCTCTGACGGTTGGAAGGAGAAGGATTTGATGTATGAGGCAGTGTCTGAGTACGTGCACAATGAGGCCATGCGTCATTGTTGTAGAGAGGCTAACATTTCAGCCTATGCTACACAGTACGGTGGTCGTGGCAACAACTCTTCTTCTGGTCAGAGCAGCAGCGGAAGCGGTGGCTGTGGAGGAATAAGCAATGGTCACGGTGGAAAGAGTTCAAAGCTTCTTGGGAAGTACCATAAACTGTGGCAAGCCCAAGCATTAGGCACAGGAGTGCAGGGCTCCCAAGAAGGAAGACGGAGATCATGGTGGTAGATATGAGGGCAAAGGAACGGGTAAGGAGTTGACAAACATGATGGCTAAGAGCATGCCGGCAACCAAGGGAGGAGCACTACTTAAGCGTGGAGCCTACGGGCTTGACTCTGGCATGAACCACCATTCTTTCACGGAGAAGGATGGGTTTATCTCCATCGTGGACTCTGAACGTCACTTCAGATGTGCCAACGACAGCCTTGTCCATACGCAAGGCGAGAGAGATAAGTTGATCAACATCAACGTGAATGGTGCTGAAAAAGACTTGAAGCTGGAGAATGTTGTCTGCATGCTGTCTTTTGCGGTAAACCTCTTGCCAGTGTCCAAAATCATAGACCACGACATGATGGTCCTGTTCACGTAGGAGGCCGTGATTATCAATAACACGGACATCAAGATCTCCTATCCCAAGGAGAGTCTTGTCGCGTAAGTTCAAAGAGTTGATGGGCTCTACGTGCTGTAGACAAAACCCCTTGGGAGTAGAAATGAGGGATATGCGGCAATTGAAGACGACCGTCATGTCGCATAAGGTCCAAGTCTTGAAACCTTGATGTTACACTCCAGAGCGTCACCATGGCGGCCAACTCTAGTGACACAGATGCTGAATTGTGGCAGAGGCGATACGGCCATGTGGCCATCACCACATTGCAAGCTATGTAGTAGCACAATGTGGTTCATGGGATGATGGGATGCAAGGCCAAGGATAAGGGAAAGTGCAAAAAGCTGTATGAGCCATGCCTCCAAGGAAAGGAAAAGAGAAAGCCCTTTGAGCATAATGGGCAATATGCAACAGCAATCTTGGACCTGATTCACTCTGATGTGTGCGGGCCGTTCCGTACCCCTTCGGACGGCGGCAGGAACTATTTCTTGGAATTCATCAATGACCATAGTTGCAAGATGTAGATCTACTTCTTCAAGACAAAGGGGGAGGTCAAGGAGAAGGTGCAAGAGTTTGTCGCAATGGTAGATCGGCAGACAAGTAAGAAGGTCAAGACAGTATGCACGGACAACGGTGGTGAGTAAGAGGCGGACAAAGGCTGTTTGAGCCAACACTAGACCACCACGCCCTACACTTCCTAGAGTAATGGCATTACCGAGTGCATGAATCAGACTATCCTCTACATGACACGAAGCATGCTCTTCAACGCCAAACTCCCACCTCGCTTCTGGGCTGAAGCTGCAAGAACTGCTTGCTACCTTCTGAATCTCTCTCTCCAGCAGCCGCACTTAGAACGCGTGGTAAGAAGCACCAAGAGAAGCAGCTCAAGAGGCTACAAGAGGCTTGGTGAGGGAAGAAGCCAGATGCCTCACACTTGAGGGTCTTTGGCCGTACTGCCTAGGTAAAGGTCCAAACAAGAGAAGGAAATGGCAAGCTGGATGCACGCTCTCGAAAGTGTGTAATGGTCGGACACGACACTGCACATAAGGCATACAGGTTCTGGGACCAAGTGGCTTGAAGGCTCATCAAGAGCCGAGATGTCAAGTTTGATGAAAAGACACTCGGCAAGGGAGAGTCGATGGATCCTGCTCATGCTCCCAAATCAGGAGACTGGGTTGTGTTGCTGGAGTCTTCTGATCAAGCACCTCAGAACTGGAAGATGGTGCCTATGAACGATGGTGTTGCACGGAGAGTGGCTGTGCAGGCTGACAGAGCAATAGACTCTTATACTGGGTCTGATTGGTCTGAGGCCTCTGAGTCAAACTATAAGGCCAGTGGCTCTTACTCAAACAACGGATCGCTAGCAGCGCAGGATTAACAAAAGCAACTAAGCGTTTAAGCACAACTAATAACACTCCAACGTAGTACAAGCCAGAAGAAACCTCCGCCCAAACACGATGCTAAAAGTGCGCAATGGACCGGACTCAGCTGGTCATGCTTGGCTGAGAGAGAGCCTGTGACTGTAACGGAGGCTATAAACATGCGAGATGTGGCCAAGTGGACTGATGTAGTGGATAGCGAACTGGCATCCATTAAAGAGAATGGAACATGGGTTGTGGTGCAGAGGCCCCCAAATGTGCACGTGGTGGGATCAAAATGGGTACTCCAAAAAAGGATCAAGCAAGATGGTATTATGGATAAGTACAAGGCAAGAATTGTGGCGAAGGGGTTTCCCAACGTGCAAGATTAGAGTACAAGGAGATCCTCACCACTCTCGTCATCTTTGCCTCCATCAGATCCATGTTGGGCATCGCTGTTGCAAAAGATCTGGAGGTCCACCAGATGGACGTCAAGGCAGCTTTCCTCTACGAGAAGCTAGACAAAGAAGCTGAAGCTCATGGAAGTGCCCGAGGGAGTAAAGGCTTTAGAGGGCAACGTTTGTGAACTGGTCAAAGCACTCTATGGGCTGAAACAGGCTAAAAGGATGTGGTACAAGGAGACGGATGGCTTCATGGCCGGGCTCACCTTTACGCACTTCCAGAATGACCCTGGTGTCTATGTGTGGGAGGATGAGTAAGGCTTGATTCTGGTCCACTGTATGTGGATGACCTGATCATCTGCTTGTTGTCGGTCGAGCTGTCTAACAAGCAGATGATAGATCTCAATAGCAGGTTCAAGATGAAGGACATGGGTCCGCTCTTATTCTACCTCAAGATAGCCATCCACCACAGCAGAAGGTACCATGGAACTGAACGAGACCAAGTACATCATGGAGGTCCTCAAGTGCTAGAACATGAAGGACTGCAAGTCCATTAGCACAACCATGACAACAGACATCAAGCTGTCCTCCTCCATGAGCCCCAGCATAGAAGCAGAACAGCGTGAGATGGAGAACATTTCCTACTAGTCTGCTGTTCGCAGCCTCATGTATGCCATGGTAGGAACACGCCTCAACATTTGCTACGTTGTGGGACAAGTGAGCAGGTTTGCGGCCAATCCAGGGTCACAGCACTGGCAAGCAGTCAAGTGCACTATACGCTATCTATAGAAGACCCAACACATGGGACTCTAGTTTGGAGGCCAAGAAGGATCTGACCTGCTACCGCTGGTTTGCTACACAAACGTCGACTGGGGAGGAAGAATCGATGACAGAAAGTCCACCTCCGGATTTGTGTGCCTCTCGAACGGTGGTGCAGTCTCTTGGGCAAGCAGAAAGCAAACTTTGTAGCCACTATGTCTCCTTCCATGCTTTTGACTCAGTGGTGGAGCGAGAGACAAACTCTTGCTTTCTCTTTACACTAGAGACTACACTACCGTTCAAGAGGCACACGAAGCCTGAGGTGGACGTTCTTTCTTTTATTCTTCCTCCCTAGTCAACGTCTGTATAGCACACTAGCTGCAGCGGGTCACATCCCTCTTGGCCTCCGAACTGGAGTTCCATGTGTCCTGTCTTTTGAAGATAGCGCATGATGTGCTTGAGTGCTTGCGAGTGTTGTGGACCTCGATTGGCCACAAACCTGCTCAATTGTCCCATAGCATAGCAAATATCAGTGCATATTCCTACCATGGCATACATTAGGATGCGGATAGCGGACGTATAGGGAATGTTCTCCATCTCAGGCCATTCTACTTTAATACTAGGGCTCATGGAGCAGGAGAGCTTGATTTCTGTTATCATGAGTATGCAGATGGGCTTAAAGTCTTCCATGTTGTAGCGCTCTAGTATAACCATTATTCACTTGATGTGGTTCATCTCGATGGTGCTTGCTGCTCGATTGCGGTGGACGGCCATCCCAAGGTCGAACTTGAGAGGACCCATGTCCTTCATCTTGAACCTATCACTGAGATACATCTTAAGCTTGTTCAACACTTCAAATTTGGACAAACAGATGATCAGGTCATTCACGTACAGTGCAACAACATCAAGCCTTGCTCATCTTCCCGCGCTTAGACAATAGGATCAATCTGATAGTGCGTGAAGGTGAACCCGGCCATGAAGCCGTCCATTTCCTTGTACCAAATCCTTGGGGCCTGTTTTAGCCCATAAAGTACTTCCTGTTGTTTTCAAACCTTGTCGTTTAGAGCTTTCACTCCCTCAAGCACTTTTCTTAGTCAGAACATTGTGACAAGGCAACGCAAGAATGTAAGACCTTTTTGGATATTTCTCCCATCAGGTCTTGACCTCGGACCTTTTGCCTTTTTCTTTTCTCAGGCTAAGGCATGTAGCCATCGCCCATGACAACCCAGATACCGGCGATCAATGACCCCGGAAACTTTGAAAATTCATATCTCTTAATCGGATCGTTGGATCGGCCTGAAACTTGGAGCATAGGCATTTTGCCACTTGATATTTCCAATGGTGAAGTCGGATTGACAATCGGAGTAGGCATTTGGTAGTTTCCTGGAATTTGCTCCTGTGGACCTAAAATTGAGCCAGATGGCTCCTTTCCCAACAATCTCCCACTTTGTTGTAGTCAGAGTGGGCCGAGTCCACATGCCTTCATGCAAAACTGCTGTTTCTCACCGGAAACTGTCTTGGTGCAAAAATCAACGACCTGCTTGCTCCTTGGAGTAAACTCCAGCTTGACAGCACCCTCTTGTACCAATTGCCTCATGAAGTGATATGCGATGTCAATGTGCTTGGTGTGTGCATGGTGCTTAGGATTCTTAGCGAGTACAATTATGCTCTGGTTGTTGACGCGCAGAGGAACTGGAACTACTGTACTCCCACTCTTCTCTACCATGAGACGCTCAAGCCAAACTGCTCCCTTAGCTCCAAAGTTGAGAGAGACGTACTCAGCTTCCATGCTTGAGGTGGCCACAACCACCTGTTGCTTGCTGCACCAGCTAATGGCCCCACCATTCATGAGGAACACATGTGTAGAGATGAGCTTGCGGTCCTCAGGGTTTGAAGCCCAATTTGTGTTTGTGTAGCCAATGATGTTGATGTCGTTGCCGTTGTAGGTGATGCTGATGTTGATGGTTCCAGCATGGTAGCGGAAGATCCACTTCACTGCCTTCTCGTGCGCATGTCCGGGGTTTGCCATGTGCTCGCTCACGGTGCTGACAGCCTGTGCAAGGTCTGGCCTCGTTGCCACCATCAGGTACATGAGATTGCCAATGGCGCTTTGGTACTTCTGGTGCTCAACTTTATCTGCTTCTCAATTGAGGCTCACGAGGTATTGCCGCGTCTCCACCATCATGATGATGATTCAAGACATTCTTGATGTAGCGGCTCTGTTGCATCGAGAGAGAGCATGATTTGTGGTCACGCGTTAACTTGATTCCGAGCAAGTATGACGCCTCCACAAGATCAGACATTTTGAGGCGCTCCTACATGGCCTCCTTGAACTCCCGTAGTGCACACATAGTGTTGGAGAGGAGGATCATATCATCCGCATATACAATGATCATGACAATCTTATGCGCATGCTGCCAGCGATAGACACTGTAGTCACATTCGTTGCGCTTGAACTCCATAAGTTGTAGTGCCGCATCCAAATTCTGGTTCCAAACACGCAAGGATTGCCTGACGTCGTATACAGACGTCTATAGCTTGCAAACCAGGTGCTCTTGGCCATCCATCACATACCCCGCCGGCTGCTCCATGTAGATTTCCTCCTCCAAGTCACCGTTCAAAAATGTTGTCTTGAAATCCATGTGGTGAATCTCAAAGTCCTCAACTGCTGCATAAGAAAAGAGCGTGCGCACAGAGGCAAACGTTGCAATAGGAGAAAACGTTTCTGTGTTATGGACGCCTTCCTGCAACGAGTAGCCCTTGGCGACCAGCCTTGCCTTGTACTTTTTGAGGTTGCCATCTAGGCCCCTCTTCTTCTTGAAAACCCACTTGCTCTAAATCACCTTGCATCCAGGTGGATGCTAAATCAGCTCCCACGTACCATTGTTGAGGTGCGACTGTAGATCTTGCTGCACAGCTTGCTCCCAATTTGCTGCATCAAGTGGAGCCATGGCCTCCTTGTACAACGTCGGCTCATCAGAGTCTGCTACAACTACGTCATTCATGTGGTCTCATTTTTGGAGCATCCACAAATGTGCGCGCTCACAAGGCTTGTACCTGCCTTGAGAGGGTACCTTCGACCTGGTACTAGAGAGTTTGCAGGCACGAGGCACGGTGCTCAAGGCGCAACTGCTCCCCAAATGGTGGTGCACCGTCTTCCTTTGCTTTTCCCAATGAGGTCGCTGTATCTGCTACATCAAATATGGGAGAGTAGAGTGGGTTTCCCACCGTCATAGTAGAGAAAGGTTCAGGAGAGACGAGATTAAGGAGAATTTCTGCTTCGAATGCTTCATCAGTTGCGGGTTGTTTCGCCTCTTCGCATATGATATTGATGCAGATGACGTTACTTTTGTTGAAAACGACATCCCTCGAGATGATGACGTGGCCAGTGTCCCTCTTGTAGAGACAATATGCCTTGCTTGCCACGTCATAGCCGATCATCAGCATGTGTGCGCTCTTCATATTCCATCTCTGCCGCTTTTCGTTGGGCGCGTGCATGTGCGCCAAGCTGCAAAACGTGCGAAGATGACCCACGCTCACCTTCTTTCCAAACCACGCCTCGTACGACGTCATCTGCTCAAGGGCCCTGGTTGGACTACACTTCTTGATGTACACTGCAGCGCTCACTACTTCCGCCCATAAGTCATAGGTGAGCTAAGTTGTTGTTGGGAGAGGACCCATCCGACTCACCGTCAAGTCCACAAGAGCAAGTTCCAGGAAACTACAAGATGCCTACTCCGATTGTCAGTCCATCTTAATTGTTGTTAAAATCAGGTGGCAAATTCACTACGGTCCAATCTTCAGGCCGATCCAGGAATCGGATTGGGAGATATGAGTTTTCAAAGTTTTTGGGGTCATTGACCGCCGATGTTTGGGTGACCATGGGCAATGGCTCCATGCCTTAGCCTGAAAAAAGAAAAAGGCAAGAGGTCCAGGGTCAATACCTTATGGGAGAAACATCCAAAAAGGTCCTAGATTCTTGGGTTGCCTTGTCAGAGTGTATACACTAGGAAAGAGGTATCTCTCCTTACTTTTTAGGTGAGGTGAGATCCTTGTGTGCTAGCCATAGACACATGGCGATTCTCTATGGGATTGTGGTTTATGTGACCACTAGGAGTGTGCCATGAGAGTATTTTCTAGCTCTCTATGTTGTGTGTGAGTGATTAGCCTGATTGCTGCGCTGATTTCTTCTCTAATGTGAGATTATGGACTCTAGTGTGTAAGCCTTAGCCTCCATAGCTAAGTGGTGTGGCTTGTGAGAGGGCTGACTTGCCCAAGCTCTAGCTCTATATGTACTCCATCATTTTGAGTGATTCAACAACCACTCTCCAGTACAAGTGATGTCCTTCCAGTCCCACATGTTTGCTGCTCCAAGGCTCCCTCTCTCCTCCAGTTCCAATACTTGGTATCTAAGCCAAGTTCTGCCACTTTCAGCCACCACAGGCCGTCACTTTGAGGGTGACGAGTTTGGGTCAAACCTCCACCAAATTTGACAATCAACCAATGGATCGTCAAGTTTAACTAAAAAGCTTTTCAATGAGTCTAAGATCACAAAGATCTAATAGTTGGATTGAGAGTCATGTTTGAAACGAGGTCGGCGAGGGCTACACTCTTCTTTCTGAGTATGATTGTCGCCTTTTGATGACCATAACTCTCTCATTTCTTTGTCAAATTTAAAACGTAGCACATGCCAATTGAATTATTTTTCCTAAGATTTCTATTGGTACAAAAATAATTGCATTCCATTGGTAACTTTGGGAGAAAGGCCGTTTACAAGCTGCCTGGTTTGAGTTTGAGTAAGGGCAGAATCATACCCTGTTTCCAAAGGGAATATCTTTTAACATCCCCTATGGATGACCCTCTTTGATGGGTCGATCTCAATTTTTTTTGAGTTGACATGTCCAGTGGTGGGCTTTGTTTATCAATATTTCTAGTCTTTTGGCCTGTACAATCCATTTTCTGTCAGACAGATTTCTTGTAGAAGCAACAGAAGAAGGAAGGGAAGCTCCACCACTCAAGGGCAGTGTTGAGCATCACCAAACCTCAAAATGGCAGCAGCAAGCATGGTAATAGCATCCCAGGTGTTACGAAGGCTAGACAGACACGCTAACTTCACGTTTTGGAAGATTCATACTTGCCTCCTTTTAGAGGAGAGGGCCTTTTGGGAGGTGGTGAGCGGCGACGAGCGCGCTCCGCCTCCACAGGCAAAAGGCATCACCGTAGCGGAGGTGGTGGCGGGGAAGAGGCCACAAAAAGGCGTGGCAGATGCAAGTTTATGTACAATTGCAGTAGTGGCATATGAGGAGTGGAAGTTGAAGGACAGACAGGCCTATAGGCTGCTTGTCAACACCATCTCCAACCCGCATCTTCATGACGTGAGTGACAAGGCTACTGCAAAAGAGGGATGGGATACGTTGTGCAAGAAGTATGAGAGCAAGGATGTTGCATTCCTTATGCTTTTGGACGAGAAGATGATGACTTTGAAAATGCAGGGTGGCGAAGGGATGGAGGCGTAC
This sequence comes from Penium margaritaceum, assembly GCA_023375785.1. Lineage (NCBI taxonomy): Eukaryota > Viridiplantae > Streptophyta > Zygnematophyceae > Desmidiales > Peniaceae > Penium > Penium margaritaceum. Next base: position 390,694 of record SZWC01000285.1, on the reverse strand, counting down.
TTGAACATGGCAAAGGAGCTGGTGAAGCATCTGAAAGCGGCCGGCAACCCTATGGAAGACATGCGTTTCATCCTCATCTTGCTGAGGGGACTCCCATTGAGCTATGAGACGGTGTGAGAGACACTAGAGTGCCAACGGACTCTCAAAATGGACTTCATCTGCACGCACCTGGTGCAAATGGAACTGCGTCGCTATGCAGCAAAAGCGTAATAGAGGCAGCAGTAGTGAAGCACCTTTCATGGCCATTGGCTCACGCAACCAGTAGTAGGAGCAGTCTGGGAAGCAGAGAGGTAAGAAGAAAGGCAAGTGCCACTGTTGCCACAAAGAATGGAACTAGGAGAAAAAGTGCTTCAAGTTCAAGAGGGACCGGAAGGAGCAACAGCAGCAGTAGAAAAAGCAGCAATCTCCACAGCAGTAGTAGCAGAAGTCAAGTAGCGCCGGCAGTAGCAGCAGCAGCGGAACCAGACTGGCGTGCACGATTTTGGCAACAGGAACGTGGCCAAAGACGTGTGCGGGTGCCTCTTCATGGCAAAGTCTGACATGTTGAAGAAGGAGAAGGTGCATCTGGCATGGCAAAAGGACTCACGGTGTTCCAAGAGCCCGACGCACTACAAGGAGTAGTTTACGCAGCTACTCTATATTCCCCTCCATCTTCTACTCCATTCTCCTCCCCTCGATTGCTTTGGGTGATGATGAGGTGGTGCATGTTGAGGGGATTGGGATTGTGGAGATGTTGTTGGAGACCCCGTTTGGCATTGAAGTGGAGTCCTCCATGGCGTGCTGTAGATACCTGATGTTGCATTCAACATTCTCCCAGTTTCCTCTCTCACCGATAGAAGACTGCGAGTCCTCTTTGATGCAAATATGGCTACATCCTTGACAAGGAAATGGGAAAGGACTTGGCCAAGTCGGTAAGGGGTGATAAAGATCACGCGTGAGTACAGTCTTGCAGCAGTGGTGCAGGTGAGAGATGGAAAAATCTGGCATACGCGCTATGGCTACATCTACATGCGAGACTTCCAGCAACTTCAAACAAAACAGGTGGTGCATGACTTGCCCACCATCTCTAACTTTGAGCAGCAGTTGTGCACCGGCTGTTGTAAGGGCAAGTAGTATCACGAGGTGTTCTCAGGAGCAAGAAAGCACGCAAAGGAATTGCTGAAGCTGGTACACACAGAGTTGCGTGGCCCGATACAAACCCAGAGCTTTGGAAATTCTAAGTGTTTTCTCACCTTCATTGACGATTTCAGCCATTTCACTGCTATGTACTTCCTTACCTCCAGGGGTCAGTGCTTTGACAAGTTCAAGGAGTTCAAGGCAACGGTCAAGAACCATATTGGAAGGAAGATCAAGGCCCTCTGCAGCAACCGTGGCGGAGAGTACCTAAGCAAGGGGTTCCAGGACTACCTTGTAGGAACAGGTGTCAAGGCGCAGCACATCGCGCTATACTTGCCGCAGCAAAACGGCAAAGCAGAATGCGCAAACCACACCATCGTTGAATCGGCACGCTCCATGCTTCATGCGGCTTGGCTCACCTACGACTTTTAGAGTGAAGCAGTGAGCGTGTAATGTACATCAAGAACTGTATTCCCACAAAGGCACTGGAGCATATGACACCATAAGAAGCGTGGTTTGGCAAGGAGCCGAGCAGGGGTCATCTTTGTGCATTTGGCTGCTTCGCGCACATGCACGTGCCTAGGGCCTAGCGCAGAGATGCTGATGATCAACTATGACGTGAAAAGCAAGACGTATCATATTTACAAGAGGGATACTGGCCACGTCAACATGTCTAGGGATTTTGTTTTCGACATAAGAAGTCATTGGCACCAACATCATCTGTAAAAAGGTGGAAGAACCAGCAGTTGACAAAGTAGTGGGAGCACATATCCTTTGTGACCCAGTCTGTCATGATCCTTCCTCTACTTTGATAGTGGGAGAATCACCCTACTCTCCGATGTGAGATGCAACAGATACAGCAACCTTGTCAGCAAAAGAAGAGGAAGGAGATGGAACACCACCAAGAGCAGAAGTCGTATTAGCAGCACCGCTCCAGCCACATGCTAACGCTCTAGCACCAGGTCGCAGGTGCCCTCTTAGGGTGTGCTACAAGCCTAGTGAGTGCCAACTTACCTAAGGCGACGGTCTAGAAAACAGGTTCCGACACAATGGTTTCCCGCCAAACACTCTTTGTGTTGCAACCAAGAGATGATATCACCCTCAGAGCCAAGGTTCCACAATAAGCAGTTCATAGGAATCACTTCCTTGCACTGTGTCCTTAGCACCTGGTCACTTTGAAGCGAGGAGCGAACTCACGGGGCTTAGACCAACAAATGCTTCTATAGTAGCTTCCTCTGGTGGACAACACTGTAAGGATTCTCAGAGGTAGGAGCTGTACTCAAAGACAGGGAAGTGATAGGTTCTTATAGTCCTACAACCAGCCTCTAGCCTAGGCGCACAATGGCTCCTTGGATGAGCCACTTTGGGGGCAATCTGGTTTGCATAATCCCCTCTGCGTACATGGCGCTCCCTTTGACCACCAAGTGACGCCAGCCACCAGGAAGGACCTTGGAATGTTCTAAGATTTCTCTGAGAACCTTCCTGTCCCCCTTTTGATCATAAAGAATATTAATCACTCAGCTGGGATTTGACCTAGTGACCTCTCGCTCCACAGACTAAGTCTCGAACGTCTAAGCCACAAGGAGTTATCGTAGGTAGTTTTTGGTGGCTATACTATCCACATTAGACCAAGAGGACTTGCTCCAAATGAGCAATGCATGCCTTGTCTATCAAACCAGACTTAGAGGAATTACTCCAAGGGAGGAGTGCATGCCTTGTCCATCATATGCATGTCCTAATGTCAGCCATGGATAAGGAGCATATCAGGTTAACAAACTCTTCCTTACACCTCAATCCATTAGGTGTGACATCTCTCCTCTCTCCAGCAGTCTTGGCCTCAGTATTCATCCGCTACGTTGACCATACCGATGCCTTGAGTATCTTCCGAGTGCAATTCGATGTCGAGCGCCTTTGTCATGTTATCTACAAGCATCTACTTGGTCTCCACGTATTCCAAGTTAAAGATCTCCTTTGCGACTAGGTCGCGTGGGAAGTGGTACCTGATGTGAATGTGCTTGGTCTGCCAGGAGATAACATCATCTTGTGCCATTTTCATGGTTCTCGTGTTGTCGATGCGGACCTCTGTTACTTCCGTTTGTGGCACTTTCATCTTAGCAAGCAAACTGCATAGCCACTGTGTCTCCTTGCATGCTTTTGATGGAGCCATGTACTCTGTCTTAGCGGTAGAGAGGGAGACAAAGCTTTAATTTCTTCTTACCCAAAAGACTACACCACTATTCAAGAGGCACACAAAGCCCGAGGTCCACTTCCTGTCATCCATTCTTCCTCCTCGGTCGGCGTCTCTGTAGCACACCGGCCGCAGCGGGTCAGATCCTTCATGGCCTCCAAAATAGAGTCCCATCTTTTGGGTCTTCTATAGATAGCGCATGATGCGCTTGACTGCTTGCAAGTGCTGTGGCCCTGGATTGGCCACAAACCTGCTCACTTGTCCCACAACATAGCAAATGTCAGGGCGTGTTCCTACCATGGCATACATGAGGCTGCCAGCAGGAGACTGGTAGGGAATATTCTCCATCTCACGCCATTCTGCTTCTGTGTTGGGGCTCATGGAGGAGGAGAGCTTTGTGTCTGTTGTCATGGGTGTAGTGATGGGCTTCAAGTCCTCCATGTTGTAGTGCTTGAGGATCTCCATGATGTACTTGGTCTGGTTCAGCTTGATGGTGCGTGCTGCTTGATTGCGGTGGACGGCTATCCCGAGATAGAACTGGAGCGGACCTATGTCCTTCATCTTGAACCTGTTTGTGAGATCCGTTTTAAGCTTGTTCAACAACTTGACGGATGACGAGTAGATGATCAGATCATCTACGTACAATGAAACCAGCATCAAGTCTTGTTCATCCTCCGACACGTAGACACTAGTGTCATTCTGGCTGTGCGTGAAGGGGAGCCCGGCCATGAAGCCGTCCACCTTATGGTGGACGGCCATGAAGCCGTCCACCTTATGGTGGATGGCCATGAAGCCGTCCACCCACGGATATGGTACACGATATCCTTGGGGCCTCTTTCAAACAGTACAATGCTTTGACCAGTTTTGAAACCTTACCCTCTGGAGCTTTCACTCCCTTGGGAACTTCCATCAGCACTTCTTTACCTAGCTTCCTCTGGAGGAAAGCTGTCTTGACATCCATGTGGTGGACCTCCACATCCTTTGCAGCAACGATGCCCAACATGGATCCAATAGAGGCAAAGGTGACCACAGGCGCGAAGGTCTCCTCGTACTCTAAGCCTACACGCTAGGAAAACCCTTTTGCCACAACTCTTGCCTTGTACGTCGATAGTATGATCCTGCTTGAACCTTTTCCGAAGTACCCACTTTGACCCCACCACGTGCACGTTTGGCGGCCTGTCCACTAGAATCCATGTTCCGCTCTCTTCAATGGATGCGAGGTCGTTATCCACTACCTCCTTCTACTTGGCCGCATCTGGCATGGTCATAGCCTCCGTTACGGTCACAGGGTCTCTGTGAGCCAAGCATGACCAGCTCTGTCAGGTCCATTCCGCACTCTCAGCATTGAACTTGGGCGGAAGTTTCTTCTAGCGTGTACTACGTTGGAGTGTTGCAGGTGGTGCTTCAAGGCTTAGTTTCTTTTGTTACTCCTGCGCTACGAGTGATCCGTTCTTTGAGGAAGAGCCACAGGCCTTCGAGTTTGACTAAGGAGGCCTCGGACGACTCAGACTGAGTGTCAGAGTCCGTCGCTGTGTCAGCCTGCAAAGCCACTCTCCCTGCACCACCATCCTTCACTAGCACCATCTGCCAGTTCTCAGGTGCTTGATCACCTAACTCGAGCAACACAACCTACTCTCCTCATTTGGGAGCGTGGACAAGGTCCAACGACTCTCCCTTGCCGAGCGTCCTTTCATCAAACTTGACATCTGGGCTCCTGATGAGCTTTCTAGCCTCTTGGTCCCAAAACCTATATGCCTTGTGTGGAGTGTCGTATCCAACCATTACACACTTACGAGCGCGTGCATTCAGCTTGTCACTTCCTTCTCTTGCTTGGACCTTTGCCCTCAAAGTACAACCAAAGACACTCAAGTATGAGGCATCTGGCTTCTTCCATGAGCAAGCCTCCTGTAGGGTCCTGAGATGCTTCTCTTGCTGCTTCTTACCACACCTTCCAAGCGCGGCTGCCGTAGTGAGTTTCACAAGGTAGTAAGTAGTTTGTGCAGCTTCAGCTCAGAAGCAAGGTGGGAGTTTGGCATTGAAGAGCATGCTTTGTGTGCCAAGGATAGTCTAGTTCATCTGTTTGGGAACGCCATTACTCTGGGTGGTATAAGGCGTGGTGGTCTAGTGGTTGATGCCGTGTTGGCTCAACCAGCCTTTGCACTCCTCGTAATCACCACCATTATCCGTGTGCAGTGCCTTGATCTTCTTGCTTGTCTGCCGCTGTACCATCACGACAAGCTCTTGAAGCTTCTCCTTGATCCCTCCCTTTGTCTTCAGGAAGTATATCCACATATTGCAACAGTAGTCATCAATGAAGGTGAAAAAATAGAATGTGTCGCCGTTTGAAGGGGTGCGGAATGATCAGTACACATCAAAGTGAAGCAAGCCCAAGATTGTTGTCGCACGATGCCCATTACACTCTAAGGGCTTTCTCTTTGCCTTGCCTTGGAGGTATGGGTCACACATCTTTTTGCACTTTCCCTCATCCTTGGCCTTGCATCCCCTTGTCCCATGAACCACTTTGTGCTGCTCCATAGCTTGTAGTATGTTTTCTACCATATAGCCAAACCGCCTGTGCCATAGCTCAGCATCTCTGTTTGTGGAGTTGGTGGCCATGGTTGCGGCTTGTGGTGTAACATCAGGCTTTGGAGACTTTGGCTCTTCAACCGCCGCATATCCCTCATTTTTACTCTCAAGGGGTTTAGTATGCTACACTTAGAGCGCATCAACTCTTGGGACCTTTGCGACAAGACTCTCCTTGGGATAGGAGATCTTGATGTCCTTGTTCCTGAGAATCGCGACCTCCTCCTACGTGACGGCGACTGTCATGTCGTGGTCCATGATTCTGGAAACGGACAAGAGGTTTGCCGGAAATGTCGGCAAGTAGACACAGTTCTTTAGCTTCAAGTATTTTTCAGCACCATTCACGTTGATTATGATCAACTTATCTCCTATGCCTTGCGCATGGACAAGGCTACCGTTGGCACGCCTGAAGCAACGTTCATGTCAGCCTGAGGGTGAGTGTGCACCCTAGAGGGTCCCTAGCAGTGGCCTGTTTGGCACCCTTCCACTTGTCACTTCGGCCTACACTTTGAGGATGAACCATGTAAGCTAAACTTGATGCTGCTGTACTCTCTCAACCGCCACGTCGCATCCACTCATTGCGCACGTACTCAGCAACCTTCGGGTGCTTCAGCTCATCAAAAGGCCAGCCACCAAGGACTGTGATCATGGGACTCCAACTGTCTGGCAAGGCCAGAAAGAGGATCATAGCTTGCAACTGAGAGTTGACCTCCCAACCCGTGGCCACGTACTCCGTTCTGCGCAACTCAATCTACTGCATGATCTCCATGATGTTGTCACCTTCGTTGGCTCGTAGGGCAACGAGCCGTTTGAAGATGAAAAGCTGATTGGCAAGGTTGCTTGACTGGAAGATGGAGCAGAGTTTTGACCATGCATCTGCGGCCATGGTGCATCCTTGGATGTGCCCAAGTTGTGGTGGGCATAACGCGGACACAAGGAGGGCAACGCCTTTTTGTTGCGCCTCTTGTATGCCTCCTTCACCTCAGCCATTGTAGTCTCCGGTAAAGCAGTCTCATCACCTTTTATGAGCTCAAGCAGTCCCTTGTCCTCAAGGAAGACCTCAAACTGCCACCTCCACAAGGCAAAGCCTGTCCCATCAAACTTAAGGACAGCGTAGCTGCTCTCTTGCTCGCTCATTGCCATGTCTTGCTGTTGGAAGCGTGAAATCAAGCTAGCTTTCAACCCCTTAGAGGCGTGGGCCCATAACCCTTTGTTGGCCTGAGGGTGAGTATGCACCCTGGAGGGTCCCCAGTAGTGGCTGGTTCATACCACGAACTCTTTTTGAGAGACTGAAACTGTGGAGGCAACTGGTTCCAAGGATGGCAAAAAACTGGTCAAAGAGTGAGGCAATAGTTTTGGCCTCAATTGACTGGTAGTGTATACTTGACCAAGGCCCACAAGCAGTGGCATTTTAAAGCCACTGATATATGCTTTCCAGAACACCAAAGCATGCCAGATTTGAAGCTTCCTAGCAGATTCTATGGCTTCTAGAGTGTCTATTGGTAGGCTGTCCTTTTTCCCACCTAGGAAGGCATCCCTTCCCTCCTCCAGAAGCTTCTAGCCCTTCCTAGATTCCTCAACTTGCTTCTAGTAGGAGGGAAGGTGTCCAGAAGACCAAGACACCTCTAGATGCCTTGTAGGAAAGGTTACCCCTTCTAGAAGGTATGCCCCCTTCCTAGACCCTCACCTGGCCTTCTAGAAACTTAAAGAAGAACTCTAGAGGTTGAGCTAGCTTCCTGGCATCTATTTTCCACCTCCCTTGAGGCAGGGCAGAAATTCATCTTGTGGGAATTGAACCCGGGCCCTTGCCTCTAGAGGTGGACACTATTAACCACTAAGCCACAAAGGCTTGTCTTTTTGGTGTTCCTTTTTTTAGTCACTCTTGCCATGGTGAGGAGCATAATTCCAACAATCTCTCCCTTGCCCATCACCCATGGCAGTTTTCCATGCTCAATCTGCAACTGAAGAGCCTTTCTCCTCGTGGGAGATGAGCTCATACGTAATTACTCCCTCCCACTCAGCCCCATCCTTCTTGTGCACTGCCTCCTTGACGCTCCTCTTGCATGAAGAATACTTGTGTGAACCCTGTCCAGATATCCTTGTCCGCATCATATCTCTTTGTCCTTTTTCGCACACGGCTGCTTGTGCGGGGCTCTTGAGGCGGTTGTTGTTGTTGTTGTCCCCTTTGTGCGCCATCCTCTCCAAGCGCGTGCTCCCCCTATCTTGGAGACCTTGGTGACATTTGTCGACTCCACACCTCCACGTCCATCTCCGGTGCTTTGGATTCCTTATCCGAACAGGCCTGAATAAAGTCTGCCGCTCGTCCATCCCTCAGGCAATGCTCTCCGGTTGGTGGTGATGTGAGGATGTCACCCTCATTCACGTCCTCCGGCGTCTCCCCCTCAAGGAGTGGCATCCACTCCCCCCTCGTGGAGAGACTTGCCTCCTTGTCTGTCCAACGGCTTTTCTCGTCAAACGTAACGTTGCGACTATGCACAATCTGCTTCCTCCTTCAGTCAAAGAGCTGGTACGCGTTGCTTCCGCTCTCATATCCAAGGAAAACACACTGGTGGGTATGTGGGTCCAGCTTGCTCCGTCCCTCAGGTGCCTACACCATTGCATGTGCAACACAACCAAACGTTCAGAGGTGACCCACCGCCAGCTTCCTCCCGCTCCACACCTCTTGTGGCATCTTCCAGGCATTGCTCTCCTTGTCCTTCAGCGGCTTGGTCCGCATGAGATTCATGATGTACGCTGATGTCCTTGCCGCCTCCACTTAATACCGTTGTCTAAGGCCGGCGTCGCTCAACATGGATCGCACCATGTTGAGGATTGTGCAATTTGCTCTCTCTGAGACGCCATTCTGTTGTGGGGAGTGTGGAGTTGTTTTCTGCCACTCAATCCCCTTGCTCTTCATCCACCCAAGGCACCCCGCATATTCATCGCTGTTGTAACTCCAGAACGCCTTCACCTTCAACTTTGTTTGCCGCTCCACATCAGCCACAAACTCCTGCATGCACGCAAGGACCTCACTCTTCCAATTCATTGGGTAGAGGCAGAGTTTCTGGCTGTGGTCATCGATGAAGGTGAGGAAGCAGCGAGCTCCACCGATGGAGCTCTCAAGCGGTCCACACACATCTGTGTGTACCACGGCCAGTTTTGCCGATGAACGCGTCCCCTTGGCAACAAACTGTTGCTGAGTTGATTTTCCAATGATGCATTACTCACACACGGTGTCCTTGGTTCGATCAAGGCCGCTCATTTGGAGACCCCGCATCACTTCCCTCTTAGCCATCTCCTTCACTGTCGATGGAGAAATGTGGCAGAGTCAGCGGTGCCATAGGTTCAAGTCTCCTCCATCCTTTGTTGCAAGATTGGCGGTGTTTGACCCCACCCGGCTGCCGAGGATCTTTGTGTGTAGCAGGTACAAGTCCTCCTCCCTCTTGGAACGCACAATCACCTCACCTTTGCCCTCTTTGCAGATGACGGCCTCCTTCTTTGTCAAGAGCACCTCAAGTCCCTTGTCAACAAGGCGGCTAACGGAGAGCAGGTTTGTCCCAAAGTTGGGCATATGCAGCACATCGTAGATTGTGCTCGTGACAGGTTTGCCATCCACAATTGACTCAATGCGGACGTTACCCTCACCGGCGGCCACCTTTGTTTTCCCATTGGCCACCATCATGCGTCTCTCCCAGGGACTGTAGGTGACAAATGCCGCCTTGTTCCATTCCGTGTAGTGTCCTGATCCGGAGTCGATGACGACAATCCCCGGATCCTTCAAGTTGGAGTTGAACGCCATAAGAGCGTGCCCATCTTTCTTCCTGCCCCATTGCGACCAATCCGTTTTTGTCTTGGGAGAGTTGCGCACATAGTGGCTCTCCTTGCCGCAGTTGAAGCAATCCCCCTTCTTGCCACCCTTCTTGGTGCCCTGTTTGGCACCCTTCCACTTGTCGCCTCGGCCTCCACTTTGAGGATGAACCGTGTAAGCTAAACTTGATGCCGTTGCACTCTCTCGACTGCCATGTCGCATCCACTCATTGCGCACGTACTCAGCAACCTTTGGGTACTTCAGCTCGTCAGAAGGCCAACCACTAAGGATTGTGATCATGGGACTCCAACGGTCTGGCAAGGCCAGAAGGAGGATCATAGCTTGCACCTGAGAGTCGACCTCTAAACCCGTGGCCACGCACTGCGCTGCGAGCCACTCAATCTGCTGCATGATCTCCATGATGTTGTCACCTTTGTTGGCTCAGAGGGTGACGAGCCGTTTGAAGATGAAGAGCTGATTGGCAAGGTTTCTTGACAGGTAGATGGAGCAGAGTTTTGACCATGCGTCTACGGCCATGGTGCATCCTTGGATGTGCCCAAGTTGTGGTGGGCATAACGCGGACACAAGAAGGGCCAACGTCTTTTTGTTGTGCTTCTTGTATGCCTCCTTCACCTTAGCCGTTGTAGTCTCCGGTGGAGCAGTCTCATCACCTTTTACGAGCTCAAGCAGTCCCTTGTCATCGAGGAAGACCTCAAACTGCCACCTCCACAAGGCAAAGCCTATCCCATCAAACTTAAGGACAGCGCGGCTGCTCTCTTGCTCGCTGGTTGCCATGTCTTGCTATTGGAAGCGTGAAATCAAGCTAGCTTTGAACCCCTTAGAGGCGTGGGCCCATAAGCCTTTGTTGGCCTGAGGGTGAGTGTGCACCCTGGAGGGTCCCTAGCAGTGGCTGGTTCACACCACCAACTCTTTTTCAAGAGACTGAAACTATGGAGACAACTAGTTCCAACGATGGCAAAATCCTGGTCAGAGAGCGAGGCAATAGTTTTGGCCTCAATTGACTGGGAGTGTACACTTGGTCAAGGCCCACAAGTAGTGGCACTTTGTATAGCCACTGATCTAAGCTTTCCAGAACACCAAAGCATGGCAGATTTGAAGCTTCCTAGCGGATTCTATGCCTTCTAGAGTGTCCATTGGTAGGCTGTCCTTTTTCCCATCTAGGAAGGCATCCCTTCCCTCCTCCAGAAGCTTCTGGCCCTTCCTAGATTCCTCAGCTTGCTTCTACAAGGAGGTAAGGTGTCCAAAAGACCAACACACCTCTAGATGCCTTGTAGGACAAGTGACCCCTTCTAGAAGATGTACCCCCTTCCTAGACCCTCACGTGGCCTTCTAGAAACTTAAAGAGAAACTCTAGAGGTTGATCTAGCTTCCTGGCATCTATTTTCCACCTCCCTTGAGGCAAGGCAGAATTGGATGCTGTGGGACTTGAACCCAGACCCCTGCCTCTAGAGGTGGACACCATTAACCACTAAGCCACAAAGGCTTGTCTTTTTGGTGTTCCTTTTTGGAGTCACTGCTCCCATGGTGAGGAGCATTACTCAAAAAATTCAGTGTCCCCAATGGAGATGAACCCATCCTTCTCCCTTGAAGAGTGGTAATTCATGCGAGAGTCGAGCTCGTAGGCTCCATGCTTTAGCAGTGCCGCTCCCTTGGTTGTTGCTGGCTCTCATCCATCATGTTCGTCAACTCCTTCTTACCCTTTCCTTTGCCCTCATATCTACCACCATGATCTAAGTCTTCCTTCTTGGGAGCCCTGCACTCCAGTGCCCGATGCCCAAGCTTGCCACAGTTATGGCACTTTCCTGGACGCTTTGAACTCTTTTCACCACCACCATTGCCTTTTCCTCCACGGCCACCGCTCTTCCTGCTGCTCTAATGAGAAGAGGAATTGTTCCTACGAACATAGTTGTGTGCAACATAGGCTAAAATGTTAGCCTCACTACGTATGCGACGCATGGCCTCGTTGCGCACGTACTCAAACACTGTCTCATACATCAAATTCTCCCATTCCAACCGCCAAAGACGATGATCAGAGGACTCAGCATTCAGGTAGCGCCATGAGGAGGATCATGGCTTGCATGTTGGTGTCGATTTCCTAGTTCATTTGGGTCACTTGTTGTAGTATTCCCTCAAACTGCAACAGGATGTCCGGGATCGACTCTCCCTTGCTCATCCTCATCAAAATCAGCTTTTGCAGGATGAAGAGGCGATTTGTGAGACCCTTTGATTGGTGTACATGTGCAAGCTTCTCATAAGCCTTTGATGCATGTGTGATACCCTGCAGGTGGACATGCTATGACTCATGCACTTACGTCACAAGAAACGCAAGTGCCATGTCATTTTTTATACTCCACGCATCATATCCACAACCGGTTTTTGGAGGTTAAACCTTTTCTCCAAGAAAAATCTTCAAGTAGCCACGCACCCTCATGACAATCTCAAATTGCCATCTCCACAAGGGAAAACCAGACCCTGTGAAATTTGACATCCCACCATTGGGAGCGAGCGCCACAGGTGTCGTCATAATGGTTTTTTGCCTCTCTTCCTCTCTTATTCGCTGAAGCCGATGTAGGCTGATGTAGGCTATTGTCTCCTACTGGTCTAGAAGGTGCAGATCCGTCGCTTACCCCTTAGCCGTTGATCACCTGCAAACAGAGAAGAATGCACACTAGCGAACCTGGGGTCGTGCCTCAAAGGACAGAGCTCATCCTGGTTAGGGCCCAAGGGTCATACCTCCAAGGGTAGAGCTTATCCTTGGCCCTTCTTCGCTAAGTGCCAGCATCTGCCGTTGGAGCTGATGGAGCAGATGGAGTAGATGGAGTAGATGAAGCTAATGGAGCTGATGCACGCTGCAAGACAGAGAGGGCGAGAGAGTGCGCACAAGCATGCCCTATAAGTTGTCAGTGTGAGATAACAACCTTTTCTCAACCTGTCTACTGCGACGGTCTAGAAAACAGGTTCTGATACAATGGCTCCTGTCGACCGCTCTTGGTACTACATTCAAGAGATGATATCACCCTGAGAGCCAAGGTTCCACATTGAGCCGTTCATAGGAATCACTTCCTTGCAAAGTGTCTTTAGCTAGGGTCACTTTTGCGTGAGGAGTGAACTCCTGGGGCTAAGACCAACCAATGCTTCTTTAGTATCTGCCTCTGGTGGACATCTCTGTTGGGAATCTCGAAGGTAAGAACTATACTCAATGACAGGCAAACTACAGATTCTTATAGTCCTACAGCCAGCCTCTAGCCTAGGCGCGCAGTGGCTCCTTGGATGAGCCCCAATGGAGGAAATCTCGGTTGCATCATCTCCACTACCTACCTGGTGCTCCCTTTAACCGCCAAGTGACGCCATCTACCAGGAAGGACCTTGGAATGTTCTAAGATGTTTCTTGGAACTTTCATGTCCCCCTTTTGGTCACAATGAAAATTAGTCACTAAGCTGGGATCTGATCCAGTTACCTCTCGCTCCAGAGACAAACCCTGGAACATCTAAGCCACAAGGAGTTATCGTAGGTTGTGTTTGCTGGCTATTATATTCAGTTCAGACCAAGGAGACTTGCTCCAAATGAGGAGTGCATGCCTTGTCTATCGGGACAAGACATAGGGAACTTATTCCAAGGGCGCAATGCATGCCTAGTCCGTCCTATGCTTGTCCAAATGTCAGCCATGGACAAGGAGAATATCAGGTCAATAGTGAGCGCTGCCATTTCCAAATGCGGCAGAAAGGAGACCAGATGAACGTCGCACTTGTAGCAGATTCAAATGAGCCAGCGTCATAGAAGGAGGCCATGGGTACACCTGATGCAGTAGATTGGGTGCAAGCCGTGTAGGAGGAGATACAGTCGCAGTTGGACAACGGTACGTGAGAGCTGACTGAGAGACTTCGGGACAGAAGATGATCAAGTGCAAGTGGGTGTTCAAGAAGAAGCGGTGAGCAGATGGCAACGTAGAAAAGTACAAGGCAAGGCAAGTCCCAAAGGGTTACGCGCACCATGAGGGCATTGACTACACAGAAACCTTTGCTCTTGTTGCAAAGTTTGCCTCTATGCACACGCTCCTCTCGTATGCAACAGTTAAGGATTTTGATATCCACCACATGGATGTCAAGACAGCATTCTTGAATTGTGACTTTGAGGAGGAAATCTACATGGAACTGCCGGAGAGGTTTGTCATGGATGGCCAGGAGCACCTGGTTTGCAAGCTCTAGAAGTTGCTATACGGCCTCAAGCAAACATCGCGTGCTTGGAACCAGAGGTTGCATGCATCGCTGTAGTGCATGGTGTTTGAGCGCAGCAAGTGTGACTATAGCGTACATCGCTGGTAGCATGAGCATGAGATCCTCATCATCATTGTCTATGTGGATGAGATGCTCCTCCTTTCCAACACCATATCTGCACTACAAGAGTTCAAGGAGGCCATGCTGGAGCGCTTCTAGATGTCTGATCTCGGGGAGGCGTCATACTTCCTTGGCATCCAGATCACGTGTGACTGCAAATCACGCTCTCTCTCACTGTACGAGAGTCGTTACATCAAGGACGTCCTACAGTGGTTTGGCATGGCAGAGGCCAAACCCATCAGTACACCGCTGGAGACGAGACGGTATCTCGTGAGCTTTAGTCGAGAAGCAGATCCAGCTGAGCGGCAGAAGTACCAAAGTACCTTTGGCAGTCTTATGTACCTGATGATGGTAACCAGGCTGGACCTTGCATAGGCTGGGAGCCCTGTAAGCAAGCACATGGCAAGCTCCGAACCTGAGCACTAGAAGGCACTTAAGTGAATATTCCGCTACTTTGTTGGAACCATGAACATCGGCATCACTTACAACGACAACGACATCAGCATCTTTGGCTACACAGACGCAGATTTGGCTTCAAACCCTGAGGACCGCAAGTCCATCTCTGGACATATGTTCCTCATGAATGGCGAGACCTTCAGCTAGTGCAGCTAGCGACGGATGGTTGTGGCCACATCAAGCACAGAAGCTCAGTACGTCTCTCTCAACTTTGGAGCCAAGGAAGCAGTTTGGCTCCAGCGTCTCATGGCAAAGATGAGTAGGAGTGCATTGCTTCTAGTTCCCATGCACATCGACAACGAGAGCACAATCACAGTCGCCAAGAATCCTGAGCACCATGCACGCACCAAGCACATTGACATCACATATCACTTCATCAAGTACATGGTACAGGAGGGTGCTATCTATCAACCTGCCTGAGATGACGGTCTAGAAATGGGTTTTGACACAATGGTTCCTGCCGACCGCTCTTTGTATTGCAACCAAGAGATGATATCACCCTCACAACCAATGTTCCACACTGAGCAGTTCATACAAAGCTCTAGCTATATATGACCTCCATCATTTTGAGTGAATAAACAACCATTCTTCAGCACAAGTGATGCCCTTCCAGTCCCACATGCTTGCTGCTCCAAGGCTCCCTCTCTCCTCTAGATCCAACACTTGGTATCAGAGCCAAGTTCTACCACTTTCAACCAGCACAGGCCGTCACTTTGAGAGTGACGAGTTAGGTAGAAACTTTCACCAAATGTGACAATCAATCACAAGATCTTCAAGTTTAAGGGACAAGCCTTCAAACAAGCCCATTATCACAAAGATTCAACAGTTGGATTGAGAGGTATGCTCAAAACAAAGTCGGCCAAGGCTACTCTCTTCTCTGTGAGTAAGACTGTCACCTTGTGATGACCATAATGTTCTCGTTTCTTTGTCAAATTTAAAAAGTAGCACATGCGAATCGAAGTATTTTTCCTAAGATTTCCATTGGTGCAAACGCATTTTCATTCCATCGGTATGTTTGGGAGAAACACTGTTTACAAGCTGGCTGGTCTGAGATGGAGTATGAGCAACAACATACCATGTTTTCAAAAGGGCATATTGCTGAAAATCCTCCGTTAAAGATCCTGTTTTATGGATCCATGTGAATTGTTTTGAAATGAATTTTCCATTCGTGGGCTCAATTTTTCTAAATTCCCACTCTTCTGGCCTCTAGGGTCCATTTTGTGTCAGATGAATTTCTGCCAAAAGCAATTGCAGAAGAAGGGGTAGCGCAGTCACTCAAGGGCAGCGCTGAGCATCACCAAAGCTCAAGATGGCAGTACCAGGAGCTATAACAGCAGCCTAGTCCTTGGAGAGGCAGGAAGGACGTGTGAACATCACGTTAAGGAAGATACGTACCCGCCTCCTTTTGGAGGAGGGCGGGTTGTGGGAGGTGGTGAGCGGCGACGAGCGCGCTCTGCCTCGACAGGCAAAAGGCATCACCAGAGCAGAGGTGGTGGCGGGAAAGACGCCGTAGAAAGGTGCAGCAAATGCAAGTTCATCTACAATTGTAGCGGTGACATATGAAGAGTGGAAGAAGAAGGAGAGGCAGGCCTACAGGCTGCTTGTCAACACCATCTCCAACCCGCATCTTGAGTAACAAAGTGTAAAGGCTAGTACAAAAGAAGGGTGGGACACGTTGTGCAAGAAGCATGAGAGCAAGGATCCTGCATTCCTCATGCTTTTGGAGGAGAAGATGATGGCGCTTGAAAGACCAGGGTGGCGAAGGGATGGAGGCATACTTGGACAGGGCAAAGGAGCTAGCAAAGCACGTGAAAGCGGCTGGCAACCTTGTGGAAGATACGCGCTTCGTCCTCCTCTTGCTAAGGGTACTCCCAATGAGCTATGACACGGTGCGAGAGAGATTGGAGTGCCAGTCAACTCTTGACCTGGACATCATCTGCACGCACGTGGTGCAGGTAGAACTGCATTGCAATGCAGCAAAGCGCAATAGCGGCAACAGAAGCAGTGAAGGAGGTTTCATGGCCATGGGCTCACGCAACAAGGAGCAGTAGCAGTCTGAAGAGTAGAGAGGCAAGAAGAAGGACAAGTGCCAGTGTTGCTAGAAAGAAGGGCATTACAAGAAAGAGTGCTTTAATTTCAAGAGAGACTAGAAGGATGAGTAGCAACAGCAGCAAATGCAGCAATCTCTACAACAATAGTACAACAGTCACAACAATGTTATTAGCAGCAGCAGTATTAGCAAAACCAAACCGGCATGCGCCATTTTGGCAACATGAACGTGACCAAGGAGGTTCACGACCACCTCTTCATGGCAAAGTGTGACATGACGCAGAAGGATAAGGCGCATCTGGCGTAATACAAGGCATCAGGGTGTACTAAGAGTCTGACGCACCACAAGGAGTCATTTACGCAACTGCTCTCCATTCCTCCCCAAAAGATTGCTTTGGGCGATGATCGGGTGGTGTATGCTGATGGGATTGGGGTTGTGCAGATGTGGTTGGAAACCTGTGTGTCATTGAAGTGGGAGTATTGCATGGCATGCTATACGTACCTAATCCTGCATTCAATCTTTTGTCAGTGTCTTCTCTCACCAACACAAGACTGCGAGTCATCTTTAACGACAACAATGGCTACATCCTTGACAAGGAAATAGGAGAGGAGTTGGCCAGGTCAGTGAAGGAAGGCGACATGTACCGCTTGTTGGGGATGACCAAGGTCCCGCGTGAGCAGAGTCTTGCAACAGTGGTGGAGGCGAGAAATGGCGAAATCTTGCATGCGCGCTATGGCCATCGGCATGTGCGCCTTGTAGCAACTTCAAACGAAGCAGATGGTGCGTGATTTATCCACCATCTCTAACTTTGAGCAGTATTTATGCATCGGCTATTTGGGGGGGAAGTAGCATTGCGAGGCGCTCTCATGAGCAGGGGAACGTGCAAAAGAGGTACTGGAGATGGTCCACACAGACTTGTGTGACCCGATGCACACCCAGAGCTTTAGAGGTTCTACTGTTTTTTTCACCTTCGTTGAGTCAGCGTGCTCCATGCTGCACGCGACTTGGCTCACCTACGACTTTTGGACCGAAGCAATGAGCACTGTGGTGTACATCAAGAAGCGTAGTCCAACCAAGGCCCTAGAGCAGATGACGCCGTACGCACCATGGTCCGGCAAAAAGCCCAGCGTGGGTCATCTTCGCGCGTTTGGAAGCTTGGCGTTCATGTACGTGTTGAAGGAGAAGTATCAAAAATAGGACGCGAAGAGCGCATCGATGGTGATGATCGGCTATGACATGGCAAGCAAGGCATATTGTCTCTAGGAGAGGGATACTGGCCACGGCATCATCTGCAAGGGAGAAATTCTCAACAAAAGTAACGTCATCGGCACCAACATCATCTTCAAAGAGGCAGCAAAACTAGTAGTTGATGAAGTTGAGGGAGTAGACATTCTCCCTGACTTTGCCTCTCCTCAACCTTCCTCTACTATGACAGTGGGAGAACCACTCTATTCTCCCATGTCTGATACAGCAAATACAGCGGCCTCATTGGCAAAAGCAGAAGAAGAAGTTGCACCACCATCAAAAGGAGTAGTTGTGCCAGCAACACCACGCTGGCCTCCTGCTAATACTCCAGCACCAAGTCTAAGGTACCCTCTCAGGGTGCGCTACAAGCCTGGTGAGCGCAGGCATTTATGGATGCTCCAAAAACCAGACCAGATGAACGTCGCAGTTGAAGCAGACTCTCATGAGCTGACGTCGTACAAGGAGGTGATGGCTTCACCAGATGTAGCAAATTCGGCACAAGTTGTCCAGCAGGAGATACAGTCGCATTTCTACAACTGTACGTGGGAGCTGACTAAGCGTCCACCTGGACATAAGGTGATCAAGAGTATGTGGGTGTTAAAGAAGAAGCAGGGAGCAGATGGCAACCTGGAAAAGTACAAGGTGAGGCTGGTCGCTAAGGGCTAGTCGCAGCAAGAGGGCATCCATTACACGGAAACCTTTGTCCCTCTTGTCAAGTTTACCTCTTTGCGTACGCTCCTTTCTCATGCAGCAGCTGAGGACTTTGAGATTCACCACATGGATGTCAAGACGACATTCTTGAATGGTGACTTAGAGGATGAAATCTACATATAGCTGCTGCAGGGGTTCGTCATGGGTGGCCAACAGCACCTGGTTTTCAAGCTACAGGTGTCGCTGTACGGCCTGAAGCAAGCGTCCAGTTCTTAGAACTAGAAATTGGATGCGGCACTGTAATGCATGGGTTTCGAGCGCAGCATGTGTAACTACAGTGTTTGTCACTGGCAGCATGGTCATGAGGTGCTCATCATCATCATCTATGTGGATGACATACTCCTCCCTTCCGACAGCATGTGTGCACTGCAGGAGTTCAAGGAGGCCATGTAGGAGCGCTTCCAGATGTCCACTCTTAGGGAAGCACCATACTTCCTTGGTATCCAAATGACTCGTGACCGCAAATCACACTCTCTCTCGCTACATCAGAGTCGCTACATCAAGGATGTTTTGTAGTGGTTCGGCATGGCAGAGGCCAAACCCATCGGCAAGCCACTGGAGACGCGGTAGTACCTCGTGAGGTTCAATGGAGAAGCAAATGCAGCTGAGCGACACAAGTACCAGAGCGCTGTCGACAGCCTCATGTACCTCATGGTTGCAACGAGGCGGGACCTCGCACAACCTGTTAGCGCTATGAGCCAGCACATGGCGAACCCAGGACCTGAGTACCAGTAGGTAGTGAAGCACATCTTTTGCTACCTTGCTAGAACCATCAACATCGGCATCATCTACAACGGCAACGGCAACAACATTATCCGCTATACAGACGCAAATTGGGCTTCAAACCCTGAGGATCGCAAGTCCATCTCGGGATATATGTTCCTCATGAATGGTGGGGCCATTAGTTGGTGCAACAAACGGCAGGTGGTTGTGGCCACCTCAAGCACGGAAGCTACGTACGTCTCTCTCTCTTGGTTTTAGAGCCAAGGAAGCAGTTTGGCTTTAGCTTCTTATGGCAGAGATGAGTGGGAGTGCACCAGTTTTAGTTCTTGTACGCGTCGCCAACCATAGCGCTATTGCACTCGCCAAGAATCCTGAGCACCATGCACACACCAAGCACATTGACATCGCATATCACTTCACCACGCACATGGTTGAGGAGGGTGTTATCAAGCTGGAGTTTACTCCAACTAGCAAGCAGGTCGCTATTTTCTGCACCCAGAGAGTGAGCCATGAAAAGCAGCAGTTATGTATGAAGACATGTGGACTCAGCACACTTTCACTGCGGCAAAGTATGAGCTTGATGGGGAAGGAGCCATCTAGCTCAATTTTCAGTCCACAGGAGCAAGATCCAGGAAGATACTAGATGCATACTACGATCATTAATCTAAGTTCTTCATTGGAAACATCAGGTGGAATAATGTCTACGGTCCAAGTTTGAGGCAGATCCAACAGTCAGATTAAGAGATATGAATTTTCAAAGTTTTTGGGGTCACCAATCGCCGGTATCTGGGTGATCATGGGCGATGGCTCCATGCCTTAGCTTGAGAAAAGGAGGAGGCAAGAGGTCCAGGGTCAACACCTGATGGGAGCAATATCCAAAAAGGAGTTTCATTTGTGGGTTACCTTGTCACAATGTATTGACTAGGAAAAGGTATCTCTCCTTGGTATTTGGGAGAGGTGAGATCCTTGTGTGCTAGCCATGGACACATGGCGATTCTCTATGGGATTTTGGGTTATATGACCACTAGGAGTGTGCCATGAGAGCATTTTCTAGTTTTCTAGGTTCTTTGTGAGCAATCAGCCTGATTGCTAGGGTGATTTCCTCTCTTGTGTGAGATTCTAGATTATAACATGTGAGCCTTTGCCTCCATGGCTAAGTGTTGTGGCTTGTGAGAGAGCTGACTTGCCTAAGCTTTAGCTCTATATGTACTCCATCATTTTGAGTGATTGAACAACCATTCTTTAGCTAAAGTGATACCCTTCCAGTTCCACATGCTTGCTGCTCCAAGGCTCCCTCTCTCCTCGTGATCCAACACTAGTATCTTCTCGGTCTTCATTTATTCAAAGTCCACAATCTCCTTTGCAAGGACAATGCGTGAGTTGTGGCACCTAATGTTGTTGTGCTTGGTTTGCTGGGGGTGACGTTATCTTGTGCCATTTTTATTGCTTGTATCTCTCGCACTTTTATCTCAACAAACAAAGTGCGTAGCCAATGTGTCTCCTTGCATGCTTTTGACTTTGTGGTCAAGAGGGAGACATAGTCTTGCTTTCTGTTTACCTTAGAGAGTGCACTACAGTTCAAGAGGCGCACAAAGCCTGAGGTGAAATATCTTTCATTGATTCTTGCTCCTAAGTTAACGTTTGTATACCACACTAGCTACAGTGGGTCAGATCCCTCTTGGCCTCCCAACTGGATTGGCGACTGAACTGTCTTGTCTTTTGTAAATAGCGCATGATGCGCTTGAGTGCTTGCCAGTGTTGTAGCCCTGGGTTGGCCACAAACGTGCTCAATTCTCCCATAGCATAGCAAATATCAGGGCATATTCCTACCATGGCATACATTAGGATGCCGATAGCCAAGTTATAGGGATTGTTCTCCATTTCACGCCGTTCTACTTTTGTACTGGGGCTCATGGAGGAGGAGAGCTTGATGTCTGTTATCATGAGCATACTGATGGGTTTTTATGCATGTTCTTGCCGCTGCTCCGCAAAGGGGGCCAACTAGCGGAGTTAGAACTTGGGCAAGATTAGAACCGCGCGTGGAACGCTGGCTTCTGCGGTAGCGGTTGAGTGTAGGAATGGTGCGGAACCCTCTGATGCTGGAGAAAAGGCGGGAAGCAACGGCGAAGAGGTCCGCGGTAAAAGGGAACAAGGAACGAGCCGCGGGGAAACACACAATCACTGAGACAGGGGGCAGACAGGTCAGTAAACAAGTGGGCGATGAGGAGAGCAACAGCCAATCAACATGAAAACCTGTCGCATCAATCACAGAGGAATCACCGGAAATGGACCGCAGAAGACAAAAATTCAATGAAAGACACGAAGACCGCGTGCACGAGCCGCGGATAAAGAATATGATCAATAAAGGATGTGTTGTGTGAGTTTGAGGAGGAGACCCGCGGTGCGTAGTCGTAAAGCGTGCAGTCCAAGTAATGAGAAGAGGAAAGGGATGAGACCGACGGCGGGATGACACTATGCGGAGTCCCAGATAGATAAGGACCTAGGCGGCAATAGCATAAGTGTGGCTCAGTCTTACGTGCTTGCACAAGCAATACGACACATTCCATGTAACCTGCCCAGCTGATGAAAGACATTTGCTTGCTCTCATTTGAGTTCTCAGTCCACCGCTCTATTGCCTCCCATTGCTTGTGGTGCCGGGTCCGCGGTCTGTGGGACTAAGTGTGAAGAGCCAACAGCCCGGGTGAGTTGAGCTGTTGGCTGTGCCCCTGTTTGCACACGTACGCGGAACAAGGATTCTGCAGAAAGGAGTTGGACACCACGAGGTGGCGGGCCCACGTGTGGGGACAAAGGGACCGCGGAACATCATTCATCGGTGACGTTCATGCGTAGACGTTCTGACCTGCAGTCCGCGGACCTCTCAAGCAGCTTGGAATCATTGTCGGCATTCTGTTGAATATCTGGTGAAAGTACATGATTTGCGCACGGCGCGGAACAAGGAACGCACGGAGAGAATCAAGGGTGAGGCAAATTTTGGGCTATCACTGTCATGGTGCGGTGAGCGTGGACAATTCCCGGCTCTTTGTTCAGTGGAACTAAACGTGACCTTCACACCGGTTGTTGTCGGCAGTAAGCTACGTACATCACGACATCAAGCGGTGGCAACAACAGCAATTGCATGTCCGGTGCTTCCTGCCACGCCGGGCCGCCACCTTTGCATGCAGCCAAGACTCCTCACTTGTGCTGTTCCGCGCCCTAGTCAGCTCTTCACCAGGTTGCGATCCACTCACCCAGTACTGATGCATGACCAAGTGGCTGGAACAGCTGCACTGTCGTCATATCATGGATGCGTTGGACAAACACACGGAGGTGGAGGCCATCCGCAACTCGAGCACCAGCGGATCCGTCCAGCACGAACAAGGATAGGAGGAGCAGGAGAAGACACCAATGGGAGCTCAGTGGTTCTCCGATGCACCACCATCACCGAAGGACTCCTCTGGTGGTGGGGGGCTCAAAGCCTATCGCGGATCGGTCTACCGGTGTCGTGGTGAGTAGCAACCGCTGGTGGCTGGTAGTACAGCGGCGCAGCACGCACCCCTGCCAGTGCATCTCCAGACTTTATTGTAGGATCCCGAGGAATCACGGACCTCCGAGATCCCAACGGCAGACGACCAGTAGTCAACGATGAACCTGCAAGAGACTGGATCACCAACCTCTGCGCTGGGATGCCCTTGGTAACAAACTTGCCGTAGGAGCTGATAGGGACAATCTCAGTGGGTGTATCAGTGGGATCACCTATGACTGGACTACAGCAACAACAGATGATCCCACTAGCACTCTACCAAGGAGACAGGTAACTACCTGTCTCCTTGGTAGGAGACAAGCAGTTGGGGATGTCGGTGCCCTCATAATTACCAGGATCCACATAGTTGCCGGTGAATTAGCCACTAGCAAATCAACCTTCCCCACCTGCAGGAGCGACGACAGTGGAACCCGCCGCACCTTCCCAGACAATTGGATTGCCACAGCCGCTGATGCACTTGCCGCAACAGCCTCTGGGAGTCGGACAGGCAGGGATGCTGCCGTAGTTCTCTGCATCCAAACCAGAGCCGTAGTAGATGCCTCCTCTCTAGTCGAGTATGGGCATACCACTGGTAGGAATACCCCCACATTATACCGCATCGCTATAGCACAAGATGTACCCATCCCAGGCGGCAACAAGCATGACGCAAGTAAGAGCGACGCCGCATCCACCGGTGCCTCGAGTACGGACCCAGCAACCATGGCAGCCCATGCTGGAAGGAAGACTGGTGGCTCAGCCCCCTGCGATGCTACCGCATCAAGGGAGCCATGGTGGGGGTATCACTCACCAAGGAGTCCTAGTTCAACCGCTACCAACAGGGACTCTACCATTGACCTATCAGAAGCAGGCGCTTGGGAGTATGGGACTGATGAGCACCATGATTCAGCCTTTTGCTACCACTTTAACCCTGTGGATGACGTGACAACAGCAGCCTATGGGCATGACACAGGTAGGGGCGATGCCGCAGGTACTCGTGCCGAACGGGCCACCGCAGCCACTCATGATTGCCCATCGGCAATTTCCCCACCAGCAGCTGGTCAGAATAGTGCATACGGGAGGAGCACTCCAAGCACCGCCACTTATGCCACAGCAACCACTGATAATGCAGAACCACCCACACCCGCCATCACAGCAGACACATGTGGCTCAACAATACGCGGGGGCAATGGCGGCTCTGACTGCCAACATGGGACCAGCGGCTCAGCCCTACTCCGCGGCTGCGATTCTTGCCAGCCAGATGTACTCGGTGCCCCAAGCGACTGTACCATCGGCACATGGGACCCAGATACTGCCCCCTAGGATGGCATTATTCTTCACACCTTACACTACTACTACACCAGCGACTTCTTCTTCGTACATGCCTCCCCCACCCATGCAACCAAGTCCTCCCATGCCCGTGGCGCAGCCTAAGATGCCAATCCCTCCAACTAGATACTCCACAGATCCATCAACGACCCTTCCCCCACCACCTGTTGAGACTGCGTTGACGACTAACCATAGCACCGTCCCGTAGCTGGAATACATCCGTTCCGAGCCAGCAAACATTCTGCGGCTGGACTCCTTTAAGGGTGCCCCAGAAGGGGACCCCTGGGTATGGCTCAATTAAATTACTCCCTACGCTAGCATTGGCCGGTTTTCGCCCGACCTCTGCCTTGCCACTACAGAACTTCACCTCCAGGGAGCTGCAGCTGACTGGTACAATGCGAGCGCACCTTTCCGGTCTTTGGAGGACTTTGGCAACGCCCTCATCAAGCACGTCAAATATTTGACGAAGGAAGATGCTCTGCGAAAGATCAAGAACGAGGTCATGCACAAGGATGAGGTCATTCGTAGGTTATTGGACCAGTTCTTGACCTGGGCCTTAGTGACCAAGAATCCACAAGGAGAAGGCCTACCATAGTGGGTTCTCTTGCACAACCTCATCCACGCAATTCCGGATGAGATCAGCAGCCTCATGATCGCGGACCACTACCATTCCCTCCGAGATGCGGTGCGAGATGCCACGGCTATCTCCGCCAGACAACGGTCCACTCGACAATGTTAGCTATTGAGCTAACCACCTCCGGCAGAGAAGCCGCAAAACCAAAAAAGCTCACAAATATTCTTATACCTTCTTCCTTTGCAAGTATGTATCGTACACCCCAAACTTAATCAGGCATACGCTTCACCTTCAAGAGTACTAACGTGTTAGCATTACATCTCAAGAAGAGCTCAAGTCGTCAATACGCAAGAGAGCATCAAGAAAGGGTTCATTGATCAACATGCAAGACAAGTCTTTTCAAAGCTGTCTGTCCAGTCCTAGAACTCAAAAGCACATTCCTAAGAAGTGGCTTGACCCTACCACATCACCAAGAGACTTGCGCTGTGGGCTTGACACATAAGCATCCTTGTGCCAAGGTGACTGATCAATCGTGTTTCTTCCCAGAAGCAATGGACATTCTTTCCTGGAAGCTTCTAAAACAACCAAGATGTGCACGGAGCCAAGATCAAGCTCATGACCTCTCACTTGGCCAGATCAACAAAATGCCCAAGTTAACCACTCACCTACATGGTGTACTCACAGGTCATATCTCACATGAGACAGAGCATAGTTGAGTCATCCTACAACAAATCAAGGGGTCATACCTCCGCAAGGGGCAGAGCATTCCTGATCCGTCATAGAGGACAAAACAAGGGGCAAACATATTCAACAAATCTCTCCCTTGCACCTTGCGTCAGTTTCCATCATCATTCTTCATCACTTGCGCTGACCATGCTGATACCTTGCCTGCCCGCCTAGTGGAGATCCTTGTCCAATGGCTTTGTAAGCATGTCAGCCCGGTTCCGCTTGGTGCCGACATACTCCAGCTCTACTATTTGCTTGTAGACCAAGTCCCGAGCATAGTGGTAGCTGATCTCGATATGCTTTGTGCGCCTGGACAAAACTGGATTCTTGGACATGTCAATCGCGCTCATGGCATCAATCTTGATGACTGTTGCCGTTGCATGTGGTGCCTTCATCTCAGAGAGCAAGCTGCGAAGCCACTACACCTCTTTACACACCTCAGCCAATGCAATGTACTCAGCTTCAATTGTTGACACAGAGAAACACTCCTACTTGCGACTCGCCCAACTGATAGCACCTCCATTTGGCGTACACACAAAGCCGGAGCTGGATTTTCTGTCGTCGATATTGCCTCACCAGTCAGCGTCAGTGTAGCACATGAAACGGAGTGACGCGGATCCATCAATGCCTCCAAATTGGAGTCCCATGTGTCGCGACCCCTTAAGGTAGCGCATGATGCGCTTCACAGCCTGCCAGTGTAGTGGACCAGGATTGACCACAAACCGGCTCACCTGCCCAACAGCATGGGCTATATCTGGCCGGGTGGCGACCATGGCGTACATCAGACTGCCCACTGCAGACTGATATGGAATGCCCAACATGTCAGTTTTCTCCGCTTTGTTGGATGGGGACATTGAGGTGGAGAGCTTGCACTCTGAGCTCATGGGTGTGCTGGTAGGCTTGTAATCTGCCATGTCATATCGTTTGAGGATGGAGTCGATGTACTTTGTCTGGTTCAGGCTGATGGTACCTGCGGCTCTGTCACGCTTGATGGCAATGCCAAGGTAGAAGTTAAGAGGACCCATGTCCTTCATCTTGAACCTGCTACTCAGCTACCCCTTGAGATTGTCTAGTAGCTGCGTTGAAGAAGAGCACAGAATCAGGTCATCGACATACAAGGCGACCAACATAGTCCCTTTGTCGCTCTCATGCACGTACATGCTAGGGTCGTTGTCGCAGTGCATGAAGGACTCCTTGGCNGCTTGTAATCTGCCATGTCATATCGTTTGAGGATGGAGTCGATGTACTTTGTCTGGTTCAGGCTGATGGTACCTGCGGCTCTGTCACGCTTGATGGCAATGCCAAGGTAGAAGTTAAGAGGACCCATGTCCTTCATCTTGAACCTGCTACTCAGCTACCCCTTGAGATTGTCTAGTAGCTGCGTTGAAGAAGAGCACAGAATCAGGTCATCGACATACAAGGCGACCAACATAGTCCCTTTGTCGCTCTCATGCACGTGCATGCTAGAGTCGTTGTCGCAGTGCGTCAAGGACTCCTTGGCCATGAATGTATCCATCTCTTGGTACCAAAGTCTTGGCGTTTGTTTTAGCCCATAGAGCGCCTTCACCAGCCTGCACACCTTGCCCTCGGGCGCATCAACCCCCTCTAGAACCTCCATCAGCACCTCCTTGTCAAGTTTGCCGTAAAGGAAGGCTGTCTTGACATACATCTGGTGAACCTCCATGTTCTTGGCAGCAGAAATGGCGAGCATTGACAGGATAGAGGCAAACATCACAACGGAAGAAAAGGTTTCATTGTACTCTGCGCCAGGCCGTTGAGATAACCCGTTTGCTACCACCCGTGCCTTGTACTTATCTATCTTACCATCCTGTTTCCTTTTGCTTTTTGCACCCACTTGGAACCCATAACATGAGCGTCGGCAAGTCTGTCCACCAGTACCCATGTCCCATTCTCCTCGATGGAGCTCAGTTCACTACGAATTGCTTCATCCCACTCAGCTTTGTCAAGCCGCGCGAGTGCCTCTGTGACAGACGTTGGCTCCTCTTGAACCATGAACGAATAGTTGAAGCATGTCCATTCACCCCTGTCTGCATTGTAATGCTACCGAGAAGCTTTCATACGTGAACTGCTCCTTGGGCGTGCTTGCTGTTGCTGTTGATGTAGGGGCTAGAGGTTTGTTTTGTTGTCGATGGGGGGAGAGGTATCCTCCTCATGGTCTGGAGGATCAGATACGTCACACTCGGGGGCTGATTCCTCCAAGTCATCTTCATCAGCTTCTCTCCCTGTTGTAGTATCCAGCACATGCCATTGTGCTGGTGCTTTGTCTCCCTCCTTTAGAAGAGTGAGCCACTCTACTTGTTTTGGAGTGTTCTCAAGTTCAAGAAGCTCTCCATTACTCACTGAACGTTAGTGGAAATCCACGTCTGCTGCGGATGACCCTCTTAGCTCCTAGGACCCACATTCTATAAGCTCTGTGGACGGTGTCATAGCTGATGGAAATACACCTTCGTGCTCTTGCATCGAGCTTTTCAGGACCCTCACCCGCCTGGACCTTGGCAAAGCCGGTGCAACCGAACACCTTGAGATGGGAGGCGTCCGGCTTCCTGCCCGACCGTGCTTCTTGAGGTGTCTTCAACTGCTGTGTCTGCTTCTTCTTGCCTCTCCTTCGCTAAGATGGTGCAGTTGTGAGTTTCACAAGATACGTAGCCGTGCGTGCTGCTTCAGACCAGAACCTAGGAGGTAGCTTGGCGTCAAAGAGCATGCACCTTGTCATGCCAAGGAGGATCTGATTCATCCTCTCTGCTACGCCGTTGCTTTGAGGTGAGTAGGGAGTAGTTTTCTGATGTTCAATGCCCTGTACCTTGAGCCACTCCCTGCAGGCTTCATACTCCCCCCCATTGTCCGTCCGGAATGCCTTTACCTTCCTTACACTCTGCCGCTCGACCATAGCAACAAAGGCTTGCAAATTCTCCTTCACCTCCCTTTTGTTTTTGAGAAAGCATATCCACATCTTGCGGCTGTTGCCGTTGATGCATGTGAGGAAATTTCTGTTCCCTCTATTGGACGGTATGCGAAAGGGACCACACACGTCAGAGTGGATGAGGTCAAGGGGTGCCACAGCACGCGTACCATTACGCTTGAAAGGTTTCTTCTTGGCCTTGCATTGAAGGCATGGCTCACACAAGATCCTAGCTCCCTCCGCCTCATCACCTAGCTCCATCCCACGCACTAGCTCATGCTTATCCATGAGTACCAATGTGCGATGAGCCACGTGCCCAAAGCGCCTGTGCCACATGCTCTCCGATGATGTGCACTGGCTAGAATGAATAACCTCGGTGGCTGCATTTGCTTCTCGTTTTGTTGTCGAATCTTCCGGTGCCACTACTTCTGCTGCTCCAACATGTCCTTCATCATGAGAGTCTGCATCGTTGCTCTCCTCATCATCACTCCCGGCCAAAGATTCAGCCCTTGATGTTGTCTTGGTTTGCAAGACGTAGATTCCATCAACGCGAGGGACCTGTGCAACAACCTTCTTGGCAGGGTAGGAAATATTGATGTCCTTGGTAGGGACTATCACTGCTTCCTTCTCTGTATAGACAACTTTCATGCCATGGTCAGTTATCTTAGAGACAAAGAGCAGGTTGGCTGTGAAGGAGGGCAAGTAGACTACCCCCTCTAGCTTGAGGTCTTAGTCCGCACCGTTGACACCCACTGTGACCAGCTTGTCACCAATCCCCTCAGCTGCCTCAACATTGGCGTTGGCGACTCTGAAGTTTTTGTTGCATGGAACAAGAGAGGTGAAGTCTCTCTTCTCATAGGTGGTGTGCTGGTTTGTACCCGAGTCAAGGCTGTAAGTTCCTGGCCTGAGTATCGCCCTCCCTTTGTTGGAGGCACACTCGGCCATCAAGCTTGTGGGATCCTTCCCACCATGTCCCCCTCGCCATTCATCCTCGTCTCCTCCCTCCTTCTTGGGTGCCCGGCACTCCCGAGCCTAGTGTCCAGCCTTACCACAGTTATGGCATGTTCCTTGACGCTTTGGACCCCTTCCACCAGTGCTGTTGTTTCCCTTGTATCCAGAGGAGGAGGTATTACAAAAGGCACCGCTGCTTTGTGAGGCAAAGGCAGCCATGTTTGCTTCACTACTACTACGATGCATGGCTTCATTCGCACATGCTCCGAGACGGTGGTGTAGGATACTTGCTCTTCCGGCCACCCTCCAATCACTGTGATCATGGGACCCCAGCTCTCTGGCAGCGTCATAAAAAAAATCATGGCATGCATATCCGATTTCAGGTCCCACCCCATGACGTGGGCTTGTTGCAAGAGAGTCTCCAACTTCTGCATAAAGGTGGAGACATCCTCCCCTTCACCAAGCCTCATACTAATGAGGTTTTGTAGGATGAAGAGACGGTTGGCAAGTGAGGAGGACTGAAACACCTTGCCCAGTTTGGCGTATGCCGCGGCTACCACTGTTCAACCGCTGATGTGTGAGAGGACTGAGGGTTGTATGGAGGACACGAGAACGGCAAGAGCTTTCTTGTTGAGCTTGACCCATGCCACAAGGTCAGCACCCTCCTCCTTTGGTGCTGGGATACTTCCGTCAAAATATCCTAGCAAGTCTCTATCATCCATGATGATCTCAAACTGCCACTTCCAGAGAGCAAACCCTTCTCC
>SZWC01000285.1:306410-359842 GCA_023375785.1 Penium margaritaceum | reverse complement strand
GGCAAGAGCCTTCTTGTTGAGCTTGACCCATGCCACAAGGTCAGCACCCTCCTCCTTTGGTGCTGGGATACTTCCGTCAAAATATCCTAGCAAGTCTCTATCATCCATGATGATCTCAAACTGCCACTTCCAGAGAGCAAACCCTTCTCCATCAAACTTGAGGATGGGAGAATGATTCCCTGGCTCCCCTGTCCCTGCCATCCCTACACCTACAACTACTACAGCTACTGCACCTGTTGTTGATGCCGATGCACCTGTGTTTGAGGCCGTTATAGGCTGTTGGTGAGAAGAGGCAACTGCAAGCCCTGTTCACGTTGGCCAATGCAAGCAGATGTAGGCTGATGTAGGCTGATGTAGGCTGATGCCAGCTCCCAAGGCAGAAAGGTACAGATGTGTTGCATTCCCCTCCGGCTGATGATTGACCTGCAAACAGTGAGGATGGGTGAGAGCGAAGGCACCTTCACTGCTTGTGACTTTGGCGGTTGCGTGTGTGAAACTTCTCTAACCAGAGGAGTGGGCCCATAACCCTTTGTTAGCTACTGAGCTAACCACCTCCAGTAGAGAAGCCGCGAAACCAAAAAACTCACAAATGTTTTTATACCTTCTTCCTTTGCAGGTATGTGTCGTGCACCCCAAACTTAATCAGGCATACACTTCACCTTCAAGAGTACTAACGTCTTAGCATTACATCTCAAGAAGAGCTCATGTCGTCAATACGCAAGAGAGCATCAAGCAAGGCTTAATTGATCAGCATGCAAGACAAGTCCTTTTATACCTGTTTGTCCAGTCCTAGAACTCAAAAGCACATTCCTAAGAAGTGGCTTGATCCTGCCACATCACCAAGAGACTTGCGCTGTGGGCTTGACACATGAGCATCCTTGTGCCAAGGTGACTGATGAGCCGTGTTGCTTCCCAGAAGCAATGGACTTTCTTTCTTGGAAGCTTCTAGAATAACCAAGATGTGCATGGAGCCAGGATCGGGCTCATGACCTCTCACTTGGCCAAATCAACAAAATGACCAAGTTAACCACTCACCTACATGGTGTACTCACACGAAATATCTCACATGAGACAGAGCATAGTTGAGTTACCATATAACAAATCCAGGGGTCATACCTCCTCAAGAGGCATAGCATTCCTGATCCGTCGTACAAGATTGAACAAGGGGCAAACATATTTAACAGACAATACCAGGGCGGCAAAACCCCTGTATCCTCTTCCTCACACGCCCCGCCTCCACAACAATAGAAGCCAAAAACTCGCTATACTTGCCAAAGCTTGGAACACATTGCTCGGGATCGCCCTCATAAGTGACAGGCAGCTCTCCGCCCTCACCCGGTGTCCCAGGATCCTATGGTTTAGCAGTGGCACCAATACTCCAAGCTGACATGGCCAGGTCAACAGCAACAGTAGCCAAAACAGGAGCAGCCGCCGCAACCGTGTTCGCCTCCTACCGTCTAAGTCCAGACGGGGCAAGGACTCCTCCCCAATCCCCAACCAACTGTGGATCCTACCACCGGCGCACGCAATGTAAAATTGGGCCAACCGATGGCCGAGAACGAGACCATGGAAGTACCCCCGACTCCGGAGGAAGGGGCACTTATCACACAGGCTCGCACAAAAGGACTCCGCGGATGGAATATGCTGGAGGCCGTGCAGCTGCAGAATGACCTGCGCCGGAGGGTAGAAGCCATCGAGGCCCGACTACAAGAGGGCGTGGCCGCTCGTTCAATGCACCGTCTAGAAAAGCGCCTCACAGCAAACCTTGGGCCAGTAGACGGTCCAATCAAGGGAGCCACTCCATCTGCTCCCTTTAACATCCCTCTGCTGCCATAGATGCTGTAGACACCGTGGAAAAGCTCTTCATCAAAGCCATCGCGCATGTGAACTTCTTTGATTTCCTTCGGATCCATCCTAAACTCGCTCCGCGGCACAAGGACAAATTCACCAAAGCCAACCATCGTCTTCAGGCTGTGGGTATACTCCTTACATGCACCACCTCACCTCACGGCACTCAAAACACCCGCTGGATCATTGCAAAGACACCACCAGCCCTGAGCACGGATGAAGTGGACTGGGGTTGGGCACCACAGCCTCTGGAACTACCCCGCCGTGATGACCGCCACTATGAGGTTGCTTGCTGTGTGGTCTGGATCTGTGGCTAGAAGTTCCTGGCCATCATCGACACTTGCCCAATCCATACGACGGTTGCCCTCCGCGTTCTCTGCTTGGTCGGCTAGGCGGATGGTATCCTCCCTACACGTCGGCTGTTCAGCAATGTGGCAGGAGGGATGGACTATGGGGACAGAGAAGTGCATGGACTGCCTTTGCAGGTGGGAACCCTCCATGAGCGAGTCGACGTCCAAATCACACAGGCACGGACCTATGATGTGCTCCTGGACATGGACTACCTCCTTCCGCGCCAAGGCAACCTACTTTTCTTTCTGGGCGTGATGCAGCTCACCTCTGCTACTGGCACTAAAGAGTACGCCCTCATCACTATGGGCAACCTGGTGATGGTTGTTGGAATGATGCTCCTCACCATGGCAGGAGTGACTCCAAAATGGAACACCATAAAGACAAGCCAAGGTGGCTTAGTGGTTAATGATGTCCACCTCTAGAGGCAGGGGCCCGGGTTCAAGTCCCACAAGATGAAATTCTGCCCTGCCTCAAGGGAGGTGGAAAATGGATGCCAGGAAGCTAGCTCAACCTCTAGAGTTCCTCTTTCAGTTTCTAGAAGGCCAGGTGAGGGTCCAGGAAGGTGGCACACCTTCAAGAAGAGGTGACTTGTCCTACAAGGCATCTAGAGGTGTCTTGGTCTTCTGTACACCTTCCCTCCTACTAGAAGCAAGCTGAGGAATCTAGGAAGGGGCATAAGGTTCTAGAGGAGGGAAGGGATACCTTCCTAGGTGGGAAAAGGACAGCCTACCAAGGAGAACTCTAGAAGCCATAGAATCTGCTAGGAAGCTCCAAATCTGGCATGCTTTGGTGTTGTGGAAAGCTTAGATCAGTGGCTATAAAATGCCACTGTTTGTGAGCCTTGATCAAGTGTTCATTGCCAGTCAATTGAGGCCAAAACTATTGCCTCAATCTTTGACCAGATTTTGCCATCCTTGGAACCAGTTGCCTCCATAGTTTCAGTCTCTCCAAAAACAGTTGGTGGTGTGAACCAGCCACTGCTAGGGACCCTCCAGGGTGCACACTCACCCTCAGGCCAACAATGGTACCAGTGACGAGCCGTGCACCCTTTTCCCTCTCAGATGCCACGCACGAACATTTACTCACCCGCTCCCAGTGTAGCCNAACTATTGCCTCAATCTTTGACCAGATTTTGCCATCCTTGGAACCAGTTGCCTCCATAGTTTCAGTCTCTCCAAAAACAGTTGGTGGTGTGAACCAGCCACTGCTAGGGACCCTCCAGGGTGCACACTCACCCTCAGGCCAACAATGGTACCAGTGACGAGCCGTGCACCCTTTTCCCTCTCAGATGCCACGCACGAACATTTACTCACCCGCTCCCAGTGTAGCCAGACCCCCGCGGAGGCTATTTTGGACACGCAGCAGGTTCCCACTGAGGAATGGCGAGAACTGGCAGCGGACCAATCAGAACCTGGATTACGGGCAAACCTCCTTGGGTTGTGGGAGCGGAGCAAAGAGGCATTTGGTCATGGCTTCTCCTCGGATGATGATGAGAAATTCTACCCCATCCGGGATCCATCACAACCTCCGCCTCCCCGCTGGGATCACATCTTCCACCCTCGCCTCTCAGTGGCGCAGAAGCAAGACTTTCGCGACCTTCTTGACTCCTTTACGGACACCTTCTCCAGTTCCGCAACAGACCTTGGGGCGGTCAATGCCGTCCATGTCATCAACACCAGTACAGCTGCCGCCATCAAGGACAAAGTCTGGCGGATCCTCCTTGACAAAGAACAAATCATCAACAAGGGAATCGTGGAACTAAAAGCACAAGGGGTCATCGTTCCTGTCGTTAGCCCCTAGCGAGCTAACTTGGTCATTGTCGGTAAACCGGATGGGTCTAAGCAGTTCTGTGTTGACTTCCGCGATCTCAACCGAGTAACGGAGGAAGACACCTATCTGATGCCGCTGATTGATGACATTCAAGAGCCCCAGCAGGGCCGCAGATAGTTCGCAAAACTGGATGTAAAAGCAGCTTTCCATGCTGTCCGTTTACACAAGGAATCCATGGCCAAGACCGCCTTTGTCACCCCAGAGTGCCTCTACACCTTCACCCTCATGCCTTTTGGCCTTTGCAATGCTAGCGCGATGTTCTACCGAGTCATGGACTCCATCCTCCACGGCATTCCAAATGTAAGCTGCTATATCAACGGCATCATGGTCACAATCCAGAACTTTGTGGAACTCTTCTCCTCCCTCGCCGCTGTCTTCACTGCTCTGCGCGTACCTAACCTCAAGCTAAAGGTCGCTAAGTGTTCCATTGGCACCGCAGAGATGCAGTTTTTGGATTTTGTCACGAGTGCCAAAGGCATCAAAACGGACCCCGAGAAGATCACGGCCGTCAAGGAGTGGCGCCAACCCACCACAGTAGGATAGGTCAAGATCTTTCTTCGCTTTGTCTCGTTCTACCACAAATTTGTCGGCAGTCACGCATGCATTATCCGCCCCCTGCAGTAGCTGACTCATCTGGACATCCCCTTTAAGTGGACAATGGAGTACGATGTTGCTTGTGCGGAAATCAAGCATTGACTTGTCACCGCTCCCATGCTTGAGTTCCCTGATTTCAACCTTCTCCTCTCCGTCACCACCGATTAGTCACGGGAAGGCCTTGGCGCCGCACTGTCGCAGTCGATCTAGGAACCCGTCCAACCATTTGTTGCGTATGCTAGTTGCACGCTCACTGACGATGAGCGGGACTACCCACCAGTGAAGGGAGAGTGCCTGGCTATGCTTTGGGCCCTCAAGCACTTCCGCACTTACATCAAGAATGGCAAGCCCTTCACCATCCTTACTGACCATCAGGCACTGTAATGGCTTCTCACGACCCAAAATCATGTGGGGATCTTGGCCAAGTGGGCTCTCCTTCTACAGGGCCACAATATGAAAATCAAGTATAAGCCCGAGCTCGTCAATCGCAACGCCGATGCTCTTAGCCGCCTTCCTTGCACGGATTGGGCACATCCCGCGGAATCGCAAAACAGCCTCGTAAACTCTCCTCATGAAGTTGCTCCTCTCCCGGCAAACACATCGTCCAAGTGGGAGGGTGTCACTCGAGTTCACAAATTAGGAGTCTGCGATTGTTCACCAACTCCTGTTAGAGCTGGAGCCCGACGCGTCCATGGGCTCCGCAGAAACCCTTCCGGCTCTCCCCGCCACCGTCTTCGGCCTTCAGCTTGCCCGCCGCTTCAACCCTACGATCCGCGGATGGACGCTGGAAGAAGTCGCTGTCCATTTTCCCCCTTGCTCCTCCATGCCACAGACCCGCCACACTCCCGCTATGCCGGTCGTCCCGTCTCCTCCACCGCTATCTCCCACCTCCTCTCCTCAAGCCACGTCACCCCTTACCTCTGGTGGATTTCCTTCTTCACTCCCCCGCTGCTTCGAATCGTCTCCATACCCTTTTCTCCTCCTTCAACCCTTCTCTCTCTCCTGTCGGTATTCACCTCTCCTACACCCTAAAATGTGGCACGTGCGTCCACATGGTGGTCCACGCCATCGCCACCACACACTCCCGCATCAGGGAAGATGCTCGCCACGCGTCATGCACATGGACCCCAGCCCCACTTACCCCTGCACCACCACCGCCCACCACCATCCACGTGGCCTGGTGCCATGTCTGGGTCTACAGTTGTAAGTTTGTGGCCATCGTGGATACTGGTGCTACGCATACCACCATCCCGCTACGGATAATAGACGTCCTAAATCACTATCATCTTCTCAAACCCACCCGCCTCCGCTTCTCCATCTCCACTAGTGCTATCGATGCACCCATCGGTTAAATTCCGGACCTCCGCATGCACGTTGCCAACGTTCATGCACCGCACACGGTCCAGGTTTACAACGTCCGGACCTATGACATGCTCTTGGTGGCAAACTCGTTCACGCCGCGCCACGCGGAGACATTGCTCGACGCTGGAATTCTCAGTCTCACTTTGGCCTCTGGCATTTGTTCATTCACTCAACGTTTTACTTCACCTCGTCCGCTCTCCATCTCACCCACCTTGGTTTTCTGCCTCGCTCAGCGCCGGTAGTCAGTTTACCCGCCGTGTCACACGCAGCTTGTGAGTGCTCCACAACACCGCATCCGCAATGGCTTCCCTCTCAAGCGCGGAGTCCGCGCCTTCAAACAAGGGGAGTGGGGTCCCACGAGACGTCTACTTCAGCGATTGACCACAAGGCAGGCTACATCTGTAGGATGCCCCACGCCATCATCGGCAGCGACAGCCCCGCCTTACGTTCTCCAACCATCCAGCTCCCCCGCATCCCCAGCAACGGTAACTGTACCAGTAACAGAGGCAGCTGCATCCGGGGTGTTGTCGGCTGCACTCCCTGCATCCGACCCTGCCGCCTTGCTAGCGGCACGAGCTGCATCATTGGGCGCACCTCCACTGCCTGGTTCTTCCGCGCCGACTGCGCACTCCTCCTCTCCACCGACCCCGCGCGGCAAACCAGTGTGCGCCACACCGCAACCCATGATCAACGCCGGGATAATCATGGAGGGCGCACGTACCAACCTGGCCGAAGAAAACTCAGGCGACAGTGGTGACCAGCCTAAAACCAATCATCTTCTGGATATAATCAACAGCGTCATCACGCACCTGCATGAAGAACTCTCGAAGGCAATTCGCGTGGAGGTTGCGTGCTCCCTCTTCGAAAAGAACTAGCAAGTGGCATTGAAATGCACGGTAAAAGCTGCCCTGCTCCTTGGACAACAGGGACAACAGAACAAACTGCTGGAGACGGCAGGCGCGGAGCGCCTCATTTCGGCATTCAACGACGTCCTCAACTCTCAACAAGTCCATGACATGGCAAGCGTGGCAGAATTTCTTGACACAGAGCAACCAGATTGCGTGGTAAATGTCCCTCATGAATGGTGGCTCCACATCCGCCGCGACCAGCACAAGGATCCCATGCAGTGCTATGTGCACCTGTTCGAGGAGCGAGCCCGGGCCCTCACCATCTACCATGCCTACTAGATGCTAATAGGAACTACAGACGCACCGTGCAGGAAGGTTGGAGCAAAAGCATGGAGTTGGGGTTGCTTGCTATACGCAGCGGGCGATAGATGGGGAATGCGGCACGCGGCCCACGATCTGGCACACCTCTCGAAAGCGGAAAGAAGGAATGACAACTGGTATGCCGCCATCGAAAAGTGTTGGCGCTTGACCTGGGAAGGCGAGATCCGCAAAGGATTCCAACCGCGGTTGCGGAGGAATTCGGCAAGGCCCTGCAAGTGGTGGACCAGCCACTAAAGGAGGAGGCCCTGCGGCATTGGGCCAGGGAGGCTATCAATGTCTGCCGCGAGAAGAAGAACCGCATTCTTACAGAGACAAAAGAGGCTCAAGATTACCTACAGGAATCTCCCAAGCTTTCTCGAATGCGGAGTAAGCTGCACATAGTGTAGGAGTAGACAGAGGAGGAACGGCGGAAGGAGGCTGAAGCAATTGTGGAACATGTGATGGAAGAACTTGAGGCAGAAACACAAATAGTGGTGACCAGGCATGAGTCTCCAAAACATGAGGCAATGGTAGAGCAGGAGGAAGCGGAGAAGCGTAAAGAAGCTACAAGACGGACTACATCGGGAGCGGAGGCCGTAGCAGTCGCCGGAGCAGAAAGAGTGGCCGCTACCATGGAAGCATAAGTGGGGACAGGAACGATGGTGGAGGGACGAATAGCGGCGGAAGGGGTGACCACGGGGGCAACAGAAGAGAAGGTAGCGGAGAAGGAGGAAGCTGCAATTGTGGAATGAATTGTAGTAGGACAAGCGACTGCGGAGCCGGCAGCAGAGCAAGGAGCGGCAGAGATGCGGAGGCAAGCTCGCATAAAAATAAGAGTGGCAACAGCCAGGAAGGGGGAGCAGGGGAATGAGACGCGCCCGGTTCTATCTGCAACCTTTCGTAAAAAGCAAGCCATGCTCCAGGAGGCAGCCAGAAGAGTCGTAGCATCGGCGGCCGCCGGCAAGCAGCCTGTCCCATCCCACGCCATCGAGACTACTTACGTGGCCACTCCACTCAAGAGGCAGACCGCCGGAGGACCTGCACCCTCCACCGTAACCACGCCGACATCTCGTGTGCAAGGTGAAGGCAAGCGGGCGATGGAAGGCAGCTTTACCATCGAGCTCCCGGCTAAACGTAGCAAGTCGCGCCAACAGCCGTAGGGAACTCTTCCCGGCGTCGACCTTGCACAACTGGCACAGGCACTATAGGACATCGCTTGAGCAACGGAGCTGCTTCTGATGGTGTTCTGTAGCGTACCTATCCTAGTTGACATGGTCCCAGTCAAACTTCGGTCCATCCTTGGGGACACTAGTAGCTCGGCTACCCGTAGAATAGGGCCCGGCGCCTGCGGTGTGGCTGCAGCAACCAAAAAGGAGGTGGGGGCAGTGGTGATTTTGGACCTCTGCGAGTCACCACAAGAAGATGATGAGGACGAGTCCATCGCAAAGGGACCAGGCCTGCTGCGGTTATCTGAGGCCGTTGTACCACGGCAACTGGAGGTGGAGATAACCGAGGTCCGCGAACAACGGAGTAGGCGGCACGGAGGACCCCCGGAGGTAGGACTGCGAGACCGGTGGGACAAAGGTGAGCTGCATGCGGTAGGCGCCCTCCGCCTCTTCCCCGCACCTGATAGCTGGGACCGGGAACCTCTTGTCTATGACGAGAACCTCAGGCGGTTTCAAGTGATGAAGGCGGAACAGGATGACAGACGGGCACGAGGGCAACCAACAAAGGAGAAAGAGGCAAAAAAGAAATCGGGAGAGAAGCCGAGGCGGCAAGGACCAATAAAGATGCAAGATTGGCACATTTGGCACACATCGTACATCCTGCTCCGCGCCACCACCAAGCAACAACAAAAGGAGGAAGCGCGGAAGGTGTATGAGGCACTGGGAACGACACTGCGGGTGGTGTTTGACCGAAGGAAGGACGACCTCGCCGGCCTTTGTGAGCAATACGCCTGAAAGGCAGATGGCTATGACGGACCTCGCCGAAGGTACTATGGGTGCCTCCGCCCACGTTGTAGAAGGCCGTGATCGAAACGTACCATCGCCACCACCACATCGGCGTGCAAGCACTCAAAGCACGCCTGTCCGAGCTATTGCACGTACCAGAACTCGCGGCGTTGGTCCGGGAGGTGGAGTAACATTGCACCCCCTGTGAGCAGAACCGGAAGGTGACGCCGCAAGATATGCCCTTTTTTTATCTCTCTCCCATCGGGGAGCCCGTGGACCGCATCATCATCGATTTCCACGGGCCTTGTCCCTGCCGCGCCCAAGGTCAGCGATATTGGATAGCACCGGTGGACAACCTCACCAATTACGTCTGGGTCCTTGCCGTCCCCGACAAATCATCCCACTGAGCAGCGTATTTCATCCTCAAAGAGATTTTCTACCAGTTTGGTGGGTGTCGCGTGGTGCACAATGATAACGGTACCAAATTTGCGGGAGCGTTCCACGCCGAACTCGCGGAATGGAGCGTGCAGCACGTGCACTGCGGACGATATCGGCCCTAGTCCCAAGGGCAGGTGGAGAGGCTGCACGACATCCAGGAACGGACGGTGGCTACTACAGAGGGTGGTGATTGGGTGGAAGATCTAAAAAAGGCCACGCACTTCATCAACACAACACCCAGCCGTGTCACCTCATTCTCCCCTCACGCCCTCCTCTTAGGACAGCCCCCGCGCGTGGCACTGGGTATGCCGCAAACACCACTCCATCATTGGAACTAGAGGAACAACCCAATGGTCGCTCGAATGAGCAACAGGAGGCAACCTGGGATCGGGAAGTTCAAGAGTGGTTCAGCAAACGGTGCTGGAAGATGGATATGGCAAGGGCGGAGGCATGACTCCGCGCCTCCGTCTCGGCCTGGCGCGGATGTGAGAAGGAAATCTGGTCTACCTCCGCCCATTTCCCGAAGCAGCGCGTGAAGCAAAAGAGACGCAGCAGGTGTACCACGTGGCCATCGTGGACGCGGCGCATGTTTGGCTGCAAGGACCAGAGGGGTTCAGTGAGCGCGGCTACCCTGCCACCGAATTCTTCCTCCTTCCTCCGGCCTGGTAGACGAACATTCCAGGCACGTACGGGAGGTTTCTTCCGCTCGAGGAACGCAAGGGGTCGAGAGGATGGTAAGCGGAGGAGGTACTGTCCCAGTGTGAGGCTCAGGAGTTAGAGCAAGAACAAGCATGGAGTCAAGCACCACGGGCAGAGGAGGAAACAGAGGGCTCCGACGTAAAAGAAGTCTCCACAGGGGAGATCTGCACGGGGCAGCAACGACAAGTGGGTGAGCGGAAAGTCCAGCAGTAGGAGCAGTAGAAGCGATGTGTATAGCTAGGGCAGCAGATGGTAGATAGTGGGGAGACGACCCCGAGGACACCCACCGCCAGTCCGCAAAAAGGCGCACCCATGAGCCCCCATAAACTAGCCACATATACGGGCCCTTGTGTGTGGTGCGATGAAAGCCTGCCCAAAGAAATACTCATGAAGGGCGTCTGCCGCGTCTGCGGCCAACCGGCACACCAGTGGCTTGGAAAGAGCTCCATCGGGCTAAACACCACCTGTTGAAAGTGCATCAGCGAGGCCTGGGAAGAGAGAGCGAAGAAGGAGACAGGAGGGGATGACGGAAGAGGTCCAGGCTCGGGAGAAGGAGCATCGCGTGCACGATGGGATCCGGAGGAGGAGGAAGAGGAGGAAGAGGAAGAAGAAGAGGGGTAGACTCGAGCACAACAGGGGCCCCGAATGGTCTCAGGTGCCACCATGAGACAGTGGTAGCAAGGAGGAAAGGCAACAGAAGCGGAGCGGGCTAAGAAGGAGAGGGAGAGCAGGACGTGCACACATTGTGGGCACATTTGCGGCCGCAATGTGGCGGAGTGCAAAAGCTGCCTCCACAAGGTTTGCGAAAGATGTCTGAAGCGGCCAAGGGATGTATCAGGAGAACGGAGCAGCCCTAAGGTTTGTGTGAGCTACTGCCGGGAAATGGAAAGACAACACGGAACCCAGAAGGCACCCCAAATGACAGAGGAGGGGGAGAAAGTGGACTCGGAGGATGAGCAAGTACCGTCCGCGGAAAGAACGACCGCCGCGCAATGTCTCACCTGTTGTAAGGCGGTCGGCGAGGGCGGATGTTGTGCTAAATGCTGAAAATTGACCCACACGGCATGTTTAGTTACGGGCAACTTGTCCTGGATTGGGCAATGCCATGAGTGCGTGGGTGAAGTACTCTAAGAAGAAGGGGCCTTTCTTGCATACGACAGTGTGGCACTAGCACTAGTCTACGCAAACTATCGGAAGGGGATGGCGGAGTTCGGCAAAGCGTGTGGAATGTGTGGGGTCATGTGTCACCAGCGTGTGGGAGAAACGGCAAGGAGGGTATTTGGACCTGCCGCAGTTGCCGGGACCAAGAGCGGAAGGGCAAGTGGAAGTCCGACAACCACCGTCTTTACAGCGAAGACAACTACATGAGGCCACTCACAGGGATGGTCTACTGCTGCGAACATTGCGGAAAGCTTGCCTGTGGCCTGTGTGTCGACGAAGTGGGACAAAGTGAGGAAGGTAAAAAGATTTACCGGTGCTTTGGCAGCAAGAAGTACGAGCAAGCACCCCATTGCTCCTCATGCAAGAAGCAGGTAACTGCGCCCACTAGGGAGGCACAGTGTGATGGATGGAGACTCGTCGTCCACAACAAGTGCGCGGTAAGGTTCTAGCAAAAAGGGGGAGACGTGGAGAAGTACTGTCGACCCTGCTTGGAGCAAGACCATCCTCGACCGCACAGGAATTCCAAGCGCCTAACACACTGACAGACTCTGGGACAGATACTTCTGAAAACAGGGGGGTTGGGGGAATTAGTGTCATGCATGTTCTTGCTACTGCTCTGTGGAGGGGGCCAATCCGCGGAGTTAGAACTTGGGCAAGAAGAGAACCCCGTGCGGAACGTTGGCTCCCGCGGAAGCGGTTGAGTGTAGGAATGGCGCGGAATCCTGTAATGCTGGTCAGCGGACAAGCATGCGGTCAGGAGAGCAACAGCCAATCACTATGAAAACATGTCGCATCAATCATGGAGGAATCACCGGAGATGCACCGCGGAAGACGAAAGCTAAAGGAAAGACACGAAGACCGCGTGCACGCGTCGTGGATAAAGAAGATGATCAATAGAGGATGTGTTGTGTGAGTTTGAGGACGAGATCCTCGCTACGTAGTTGCACTGCGTGGAGTCAAAGTAGGAAGAAGAGGAAGGGGATGAGACCGACGTCGAGGAGTCACTGTGCGAAGTCCCAGATAGATAAGGACCTAGGCGGCAATAGCACAGGTGTGGCTCAGTCTTGCTTGCTTGCTCAAGCATTACGCCGCATTCCATGTATCCTGACCAGTTGAAAAAAGGCATTTGCTCGCTCTCATCCGTGTTCTCAGTCCACCGCCCCATTGCCTCACATTGCTCGTGGTGCCAGGTCCGGGGTCTGTGGGACTAAGTGTGAAGAGCCAACACCACGGGTGAGTTGAGCTGCCGGCGGTGCCCTTGTTTGTCCACGTCCGCGGAACAAGGATTCCGTGGAAAGGAGTTGGACGCCACGCGGTGGCGGGCTCACGTGTGGCGACAAAAGGGACCGCAGAGTGTCACTCATTGGTGAGGCTCATGCATAAAGGTTTTGACCTGCAATCCGCGGATCTCTCAAGCAACTTAGAATTATTGTCGGTGTTTCGCTGAATACGTGGTGAAAGTACACGATCCGCGCACGGCGCGGAACAAGGTATGCGCGGAGAGAATCAAGAGCGCAGCAAAATTGGGGGTATCATGAGCTTATAGTCTTCCATGTTGTAGCACTCTAGTATCCCCATGATATACTTGGTCTGGTTCAGCTTGATGGTGCCTGCTGCTCGATTGTAGTGGATGGCCATTCGAAGGTAGAACTCAGGAGGACCCATGTCCTTCATCTTGAACCTATTACTAATATCTATCTTTAGCTTTTTCAACAGTTCGATTGAGCAAAAGGAGATGATCGGGTTATCCACGTACAGTGCAACAACATCAAGCCTTGCTTATCCTCCCGTGCCTAGACACTAGGATCAATCTGATATTGCGTGAAGGTGAACCCGGCCATGAAGCCGCCCATCTCCTTGTACCACATCCTTGGGGCCTGTTTCAGCCCA
Organism: Penium margaritaceum; assembly: GCA_023375785.1. Lineage (NCBI taxonomy): Eukaryota > Viridiplantae > Streptophyta > Zygnematophyceae > Desmidiales > Peniaceae > Penium > Penium margaritaceum. The sequence goes on along the minus strand of SZWC01000285.1, from coordinate 346,509 downwards.
TTATGTACTTCGTGTAGTTTACAAACCTTCTCATTTGGAGCTTTCACTCCCTTGAGCACTTCCTTCAATACTCCATTGTGAAGCTTCTCGTAATGAAAAGCTGTCTTTATGTCCATCTGATGGACCTCTAGATCTTTTGCAGCATCATGCCCAACATGGATGTGATTTAAGCAAAGGTGATGATGTGCGTGAAGGTTTCTTTGTACTCTGACTTTGCACGCGAGGAAAACCCGTTTGCCACATCACTTTCCTCGTACTTGTTAATAGTATCATCATGTTTGAACTTTTCATGGAGTACCTACTTTCACCCTACCACATGTGCGTTGGGAAGCCTATCCACCAAGACCCATATTCCATTCTCTTTAAAGGATACGAGTTTGTTGTCCACTACCCGTTGGAACTCTAGGAGAGAGGGAGCCTTGGAGCAGCAAACATGTAGCATTAGAAGGGCATCACTTGAGCTCAAGAATAGTTGTTGAATCACTCAAAATGATGGAGTACATATAGAGCTAGAGGTTGGGCAAGTCAGCTCTCTCACAAGCCACACGACTTAGCCTTGGAGGCTAAGGCTCACATACTAGAGTCCATAATCTCACAAAAGAGAGGACATCACCCTAGCAATCAGGCTTACTACTCACACACGACCTACAGAACTAGAAAATGCTCTCATGGCACACTCTTAGTTGTCATATAACCTAAAACCCCATAGAGAATCGCGATATGTCCATGGCTAGCACACAAGGATCTCACCTCACCCAAAAACTAAGGAGAGATACCTTTTCCTAGTCAGTACACTGTCACAAGGCAACCAAAGAATCTAAGACATTAAATATTTCTCCCATCAGGTCATGACTGTGGACCTCTTGCCTTTTTTTTTGTCAGGGTAAGGCATGGAGCCATCGCCCATGATCACCCACATACTAGCGATTGATGACCGTGGAAACTTTGAATATTTGTATCTCCTAATCTGACCGTTGCATCGGCCTTTAACTTGGACCGTAGACATTTTGCCACTTGATCTTTCCACTGGTGAAGTCGGACTGACGATCAGAGTAGGCATGTGGTAGTTTCCTTGATCTTGCTCATGTGGACCTGAACCAAAGCAGGATGGCTCCTTTCCCAACAATCTCCTACTTTGCCGCAATCAGAGTGGACTTATGCCTTCATACTGAATTGCTGCTTCTCAGAGGTCATTGGCTTGGTGTAAAAATCAGCAAACTACTGTTGGAACTGGAGGAGAGAGGGAGCAGTGGAGCAGTAAACAGGTGGGACTCGAGGCATCATTTGTGTTGAAGAATGGTTGTTAAATCAATCAAAATGACGGATTACATAAAGAGGTAGAGCTTGGAAAAATCAGCCCTCTCACAAGCCACACCACTTAGCCATGGAGGCTAAGGCTCACACACTAGAGTCCATAATTCCACACAAGAGAGGAAATCAGCCTAGCAATCAGGCTGACCACTCACACATGACCTAGAGAGCTAGAAAGTGCTCTCATAGCACACTCCTAGTGGTTACATAACCCACAATCCCATGGACAATCGCCATGTCTCTATGGCTAGCACACAAAGATCTCACCTAACCTAAAAACTAAGGAGAGGAACATTTTTCCTAGTGAGAAATATCCAAAAAGGTCCTAGATTCTTGGGTTGCCAGATGGCTCATTTCCCAACAATCTCCCGCTTTGTCGCAGTTAGAGTGGGCTTAGTCCATATGCATTCATGCATAACTTCTGCTTCTCTCAGGTCACTGGCTTGGTACAGAAATCAACAACCTGCTTGCTGGTTGAAGTAAACTCTAGCTTGATAGTACCCTCGTGCACCATGTGCCTAATGAAGTGATGTGTGATGTCAATGTGCTTGGTGCGTGCATGGAGTGGAGTCTTGGTGAGTGCGATTGCACTCTCGTTGATGATGCGCAAAAGATCTGGAACTCCTGCACTACCACTCATCTCCACCATGAGACGGTGGAGCCAAATTGCTTCCTTGGCTCCAAAACTAAGGGAGACGTACTTAGCTTCAGTGCTTCAGGTGGCCACGACCACTTCCCGCTTGCTGCACCAGCTCATGGCTCCACCATTCATGAGGAACACATGTCCAGAGATGGACTTGCGGTCCTCAGGGTTTGAAGTCCAATGTGCGTCTGTATGTTTGATGATGTTGTTGTTGCTGCTGTAGGTGGTACGATGTTGATTGTTCCAGCAAGGTAGTTAAAGATCCGCTTCACTGCTTTCTGGTGCTCAGGTCCGGGGTTTGCCATGTGCTGGCTCACAGTGCTACCAGCTTGTATGAGGTCCGGCCTGGTTGCAACCATGAGGTACATGAGGCTGGCAACGATACTTTGGTACTTTTGCCGCTTAGCTACATCTACGTCTCCATTGAAGCTCACAAGGTACTGCCACGTCTCCAGCGGCTTGCCGATGGGTTTGGCCTCTGCCATGCCAAACAACTGCAAAACATCCTTGATGTAGCGGGTTTGCTCCAGCAAGAGAGCGTGATTTGCGGTCATGCGTGATCTGGATTCCGAGGAAGTATGATGCCTCCCCGAGATCAGACATCAAGAAGTGTTCCTGCATGGCCTTCTTGAACTCCTGTTATGCAGACATGCTATTGGAAAGGAGGAGCATGTCATCCACATGGACGATGATGATGAGCACCTTATGACCATGCTTCTAGCGACAGACACTATAGTCACACTCACTGCGTCCAAACCCCGTGCACTACAGCGCCGCATCCAATTTCTGGTTCCGGGCATGCGAGGCTTACTTGAGGCTGTACAGTGACTTTCGGAGCTTAATAACTAGGTTCTCATGGCCATCCATGGCATATCCCTCCGGCTGCTCCATGTATGTTTCCTCCTCCAAGTCACTATTGAAGAATGCTCTCTTGATTTCCATTTGGTGAATCTCAAAATCCTCAGTTGCTGCATAAGAAAGGAGCGTGCGCATTGAGGTAAACTTTGAAATAGGAGTAAAGGTTTCTGTGTAGTTGATGCCTTCCTACTGCAATTAGCCCTTGGCGACCAGCCTTGCCTTGTACTTATCAAGGTTGCCATCTCTGCCCCTCTTTGTCTTGAATACCCACTTGCACTTGAGAACGTTGCGTCCTTGTGGACGCTCAGTCAGCTCCCACGTACCGTTGTCGAGTTGCGACTTTATCTCCTCCTGCACAGCTTGCGGGCAATCTGCTGCATCTGGTGCAGCCATGGTCTCCTTGTACAACGTTTGCTCATCACAGTCTGATGCAACTGTGACGTTCCTCTGGTCTGGTTTTTGGAGCATCCAGAAATACCCATGCTCACCATGCTTGAAGCGCACCGTGAGAGGGTACCTTCAACAAAGTGTAGGAGCGTTAGCAGGCGGCTTGCGCGGATCTGCTAGACAACTGCTCGTGCTAATGGTGGTGCATCTTCTTCCTCGGCTTCTGCCGATGAGGCCGCTGTATCTCCTGCATCAGACATGGGATAATAGAGTGGTTCTCCCACTGTCATAGTAAAGGAAGGTTCAGGAGAGGCAGGGTTAGGGAGAATATCAGCTTCTAGTGCTTCATGAGCTGCTCGTTCTGCTGCTTCTTTGTAGATGATGTTGGTGCCAATGACGTTACTTTTGTTGAAACTGTCATCCGTAGAGATGATGACATGGCAAGCATCCCTCTCATAGAGATAAAACGCCTTACTTGCCACGTCATAGCTGATCATCACCATCTGTGCGCTCTCCACATCCTATTTGTGCCACTTCTCCTTCAACACGTGCATGTGTTCGAAGCTGCCAAACGCGCAAAGATGACCCCCACTCGCCTTCTTACCGAACCACGCCTCGAAAGGCGTCATCTGCTCAAGGACCTTGATTGGATTGCGGTTCTTGATGTACACTGCAGTGTTCACTGCTTCGGCCTAAAAGATGTAGATAAGCTGAGCCGCGTACAGCATGGAGCGCGCCGACTCAACGATGCTGCGGTTGGCGCGTTCGACTATGCCGTTCTGGTGCGGCAAGTATGGCGTAGTGCGCTGCGCCTTGATACCTACTGCTGCAAGGTAGACCTGGAACTCCTTGCTCAGGTACTCTCTACCGCGGTCACTGTGCAACGCATTGATTTTCTTGCCAATCTGGTTCTCCACCATGGCCTTGAACTCCTTGAACCTGTCAAAGCACTGGTCCTTGGAGGAAAGGAAGTACACAGTAGTGCCATGGCTGAAATCATCAATGAAGGTGAGAAAATACCTAGAGCCCCCGAAACTCTGGATCTGCATCAAGCCAGACAAGTCTGTGTGGACCAGCTCCACCACCTCCTTTGTATGCTCCCCTACTCTCAAAAATGCCTCGCAATGCTGCTTCCCCTTGAAAGAGCCGATGCATAACTGCTGCTCAACGTAAGAGATGGTGGGCAAGTCACGCACCATCCGCTTTGTTTGAAGTTGCTGCAAGGTGTTCATGCCGATGTGGCCATAGCGCGCATGCCAGATTTTGCCATATGTGGCCTGTACTACTGTTGCAAGACTCTACTTGCGCAGGATCTTGGTCGCCCCCAATAGGTGGTACTTGTCGCCTTCCTTCATCGACGTGGCCAACTCTCTTGTTTCCTTGCCGAGGATGTAGCCATAGTTGTTGTCAAAGACGACTCGCAGTCCTATGTTGGTGAGAGACGACACTGAGAGAAGATTAAACGCAGCATTAGGTATGTTTAGCATGCCATGGAACACTCCCACTTCACTGCCACGTTGACTATTTAACCACATCTTCACAATTCCAATCCCCTCAGCATACACCACCCGATCATCACCCAAAGCAATCCGTTGGGGCGAAATGGAGAGCAATTATGTAAGCCACTCCTTGTGGTGCGTCAGAATCTTGGTACACTCTGAGTCCTTGTACCACGCCAGATCTGCCTTCTCCTTCTGCAACATGTCAGACTTTGTCATGAAGAGGTGGTCGCGCACCTCCTTGGCCTCGTTCATGTTGCCAAAATGGCGCACGCCAGTTTGATTCTGCTAGTACTGCTGCTGCTGCTGACGTTGCTATGACTGCTGCTGTAGTTGCTGTGGAGATTGCTTCTTTTACTACTGCTGCTACTCCTTCTAGTCCCTCTTGAACTTGAAGCATTCTTTCTTGTAATGCCCCTCTTTCTGGCAAGAGTGGCACTTACCCTTCTTCTTGGCTCTGTGTTGCGCGGACCGCTGCTGCTGCTGGTTGCATGAGACCATGGCCATGAAAGCTCCATCACTTCTTCTACTGCTGCCATTGCGCTTTGCTGCATTGCAACGTAGTTTTACCTGCACTACGTGCGTGCATATGAAGTCCAGGTCAAGAGTCGGCTGGCACTTCAACGTCTCTCGTACCGTGTCATAGCTCGTTGGGAATCCCCTCAGCAATAGGAGGACAATGCACATGTCTTGTACAGGGTTGTCGGCCACATTCAGTTGCTTCGCCAGCTCCTTTGCCCTGTCCAAGTACGCCTCCATCCCTTCTCCATCTTGCACTTTCAATGCCGTCATCTTCTCCTCCAAAAGGATGAGGAGCGCAAGATCCTTGCTCTCATACTTCTTGTAAAACGTGTCCCACCCCTCTTTTGCAGTAGCCTTGTCACTCACGTATTGAAGATGCGGGTTGGAGATGCTGTTGACAAGCATCCTGTATGCTTGCCTGTCTTTCTTCTTCCACTCCTCATATGTCTCCGCTGTAGTCAAAGATCAATTTGCATCCGCTACGCCTTTCTGCGGCGTCTTTCCCACCACCACCTCCGCTGTGGTGATGCCTTTGGCCTCTTGAGGCGGAGGGCGCTCATCGCCGCTCAAGACCTCCCACAAGCCCCTCTCCTCCAGAAGGAGGTAGGTAAACATCTTCCAAAATGTGAAGTTGGCACGTCCTTCCAACCTCTCCAAGGGCTGGGCTGTTGGTACCACGCCTATTGCTACCATTCTGAGCTTTGGTGATGCTCAAAGCTGCCCTTGAGTGGCGGCGCTACCCCTGCTTCTACTGCTGCTTCTGCCAGAAATGTGTCTGACAGAAAATGGACTGTAGAGGCAAGCACACTCAGAATATGGAAAAACTAAGCCCACCACTGGAAAATTGAGCTCAAAATATTTCAGATCAACCCATAAAACAGGGTCATCAACTGGGGATTTTAAGAGATATGCCCTTTTGAAAACAGGGTATGCTACTGCTCGTACTCAAGCTCAGACCATCCTTCTTACAAACGGTGTTTCTCCCAAACCTACTGATCAAAAGCTCAAGAAAATTACTTCAATTTGCATGTGCTACTTTTCAAAATTTGACAATGAAATGAGAGACTTATGGTCATCACAAGGCGACAGTCTTAATAAGAGAGGAGAGTGTAGCCCTTGCCGACCTTGTTTTGAGCATAACTCTCAATGTGACTGTTGGATCTTTGATATCTTAGGCTTTTTGGAAAGCTTGTCTCTTAAACTTAAATATCTGGTGGTCGGGCATCAAATTTAGTGCAGGTTTTACCCTAACACGTAACTCTTAAAGTGACGGCCTCTGCTGGCTTAAAGTGGCACAACTTGGATCTGATACCAAGTGTCGTAACTAGAGGAGAGAGTGAGCCTTGGTGGAGCAAACATGTGGGACTGGAAGGGCATCACTTGTGCTGAAGAATGGTTGTTAAATTTTTAAAAATTATGGAGTGCATAAGGAGCTATAGCTTGGGCAAGTCAACCCTCTCACAATCCACACCAGTTAGTTATGGAGGCTAAGGCTCACACATTAGACTCCATAATCTCACACAAGAGAGGAAATCATCCTAGCAATCAGGCTGACCATTTACACACGACCTAGAAAGCTATAGAATGCTATCATGGCACACTCCTAGTGGCCACATAACCCTCAATCCCATGGAGAATCGCCATGTGTCCATGGCTAGCACACAAGGATCTCACCTCACTTAAAACGTAAGGAGAGGTACATTTGTCCTAGTCAGCACACTTAAACAAGGCAACCCAAGAATGTAGAACCTTTTCAGTATTTCTCCCATCAGGACCTCACGCTAGACCTCTTGCCTTCTCGTTTTCTCAGGCTAAGGCACGGAGCCATCGCCCATGGTCACGCAGATATCGGCGTTCAATGACCTTGTAAACTTCAAAAATACATATCTCCCAATCCGACCGTTGGATCGACCTAACACCTGGACCGCATACATTTTTCCACCTGATCTTTCTAATGGTGAAGTGTCATTGACAAGCGGATTAGGCATCTGGTAGTTCCCTTGAACTTGCTCTTGTGGACCTCAAACTGATCCGCATGGCTCCTTTCCCAACACTTGCTTGCCGGTTGGAGTAAGCTCCAGCTTCATGGCACCCTCCTGTACCAATTACCTAATGAAGTGATATGCAATGCCAATGCGCTTGGTGTGTGCATGGTGCTTGGGATTCTTTGCGAGTGCGTTTGCACTCTGGTTGTTAACGCTCACAGGAACTGGAACTGAAGTATCCCCACTCATCTCTGCCATGAGACGGTGAAGCCAAACTACTTCCTTGGCTCTAAAGCTGAGAGAGAAATACTCAGCTTCCGTGCTTCAGGTGGCTAAGACCACCTGCCGCTTGTTGCACCGGTTGATGGCCCCACCATTAATGAGGAACACATGTTCAGTGATGAGCTTGCGGTCCGTAGGATTTGAAGCCCAATTTGCGTCTATACAACTGATGATGTTGTTGTCGTTGCTGTTGTAGGTAATGCCGATGTTGATGGTTCCAGCAAGGTAGCACAAATTGTGCTTCACTACGTTTTGGTGCTCAGGTCCAGAGCACCAGAACATGCTTACAGCCTGTGCAAGGTTTGGCCAGGTTGCCACCATCAGGTACATGAGACTGTCGAGGCGCTCTGGTATTTCTACTGCTCAATTGCATCAACTTCTCCATTGAGGCTCACGGGGTACTGCTATGTCTCTAGCAGCATCTCGATGCTGCAAGACATCCTTGATGTAGCGGCTCTACTACATCGAGAGAGAGCATGATTTGCGGTCACGCGTTATCTGGGTACCAAGGAAGTATGACGCATCCACGAGATCAGACATTTGGAAGCTCTCCTACATGGCCTCCTTGAATTCTTGTAGCGCGGACATACTGTTGGAGAGGAGGATTATGTCATCCATATACACAATGATCATGAGGATCTTATGCGCATGCTGCCAGCAAGAGACAGTGTAGTCACATCCGATGCGCTCAAAGCCCATGTATTACAGTGCCGCATCCAATTTTTGGTTCCAAACAGGCGAGGCTTGCTTGAGGCCGTATACAGACTTCTACAACTTGCAAACCAACTACTCCTGGCCATCCATCACAAATCACTCCAGTTGCTCCATATAGATTTCCTCCTGCAAGTTACCGTTCAAGAATGCCGTCTTGATATCCATGTGGTGAATCTCGAAGTCGTCAGCTGCTGCATAAGAAGGGAGCGTGTGCACAAAGATAAATCTTACAACAGGAGTAAAGGTTTCCATGTAGTCAACGCCTTCCTGCTACGAGTAACCCTTGGTGACCAGCATCGCCTTGTACTTTTGGTAGTTGCCATCTGCGCCCCTCTTCTTCTTGAACACCCACTTCCGCTTGATTACCTTGCGTCCACGTGGACGCTTAATCAGCTCCCATGTAGCGTTGTCGAGCTGCAACTGTATATCCTACTGCATAGCTTGCGTCCAATCTGCAGCATCCGGTGGAGCCATGGCCTCCTTGTATGATGTCGGTTTAAAGTCTGCTACAACTGGGACGTTCATTCGTGCTGTTTTGGGAGCATCCAAAAATGCCTGCGCTCACCATGCTTGTAGCGCACCCTAAGAGGGTACCTTCGACCTGGTGCTGTAGGGTTAGGAGGCGGCTGGCACGCTGCTGCAGGCACAAGAGCTCCTGCAGATGGTTGTATATCTTCTTCCTCTCCTTTTGCGAGTGAGGCCGTTGTATCTGCTCTATCATACATGGGAGAGTAGAGTGGTTTTCCCACTGTCACAGTAGAGAAAGGTTTAGAAGAGGCGAGGTTAAGAAGAATGTCTGCTCCCAATGCTTCATTAGCAGCTGATCTGCTGCCTCTTCGTAGATGATATTGGTGCGTATTACGTTACTTTCATTAAAAACGACATCCCTACAGATGATGACGTGGCCAGTATCCCTCTTGAAGAGACGATACGCCTTGCTTGCCACGTCATAGCGGATCATCAGCATCTGTGCGCTCTTCGCATCCCATTTTTGCCGCTTCTCCTTGGGCACGTGGAAGTGTGCCAAGTTCCCAAACGCGCAAAGATGACCAGAGCTCGCCTTCTTGTCAAACCACGCCTCGTAAGGCGTCATCTACTTAGGGCCTTGGTTGGACTGCAGTTCTTGATGTACACCGCAGTGCTCACTAGTTCCGCCCACAGGAGTAAATTCGAGGAAACTGTTGGATCTACAGGAGAGAGGGAGCCTTGGAGCAGCGCGCATGTGTGATTGGAAGGGCATCACTTGTGCTAAAGAATGGTTGTTCAATCACTCAAAATGATGGAGTACATATAGAGCTAGAGCTTGGGAAAGTCAGCCCTCTCACAAGCCACACCACTTAGCCATGGAGGCTAAGGCTCACACACTAGAGTCCATAATCTCACACAAGGGAGGACAGCAGCCTAGCAATCAGGCTGACCACTCATACACGACCTAGAGAGCTAGAAAATGCTCTCATGGCACACTCCTAGGGGTCACATAACCCACAAACCCATGGAGAATCGCCATGTGTCCATGGCTAGCACACAAGGATCTCACCTCACCTAAAAAGAAAGGAGAGGTACCTTTATCCTAGTCAGCACACTCTGACAAGGCAATCATAAGACCAAGGACCTTTTTGGATGTTTCTTCCATCAGGTCTTGACCCTGGACCTCTTGCCTTTTTCTTTTCTCAGGCTAAGGTATGGAGCCATCACCCATGGCCACCCAGACATCGATGGTCCATGACCCCCGAAACGTCAAAAATTTATATCTCCCAATCCCTCAAACTTGGACCGCAGATATCTTGCCACCTTATCTTTCCAATGGTGAAGTCAGATGGAGGATCCAAGCAGGCATTTGGTACTTTTGTGGAAATTTCTACTATGGACCTGAAACTGAGCCAGATGGCTCCTTTCCCAACAGAAACAACCAAATGCCTACTATACTTATCAATCCATCTTCATTGATGAAAAGATCAGGTGGCAAATTATGTACGATCCAAGTTTTTGGCCGATCCAATGATCAGATTGGGAGATATCATTTTTCAGAGTTTTCAAGGCCATCAACAATGGCTATTAAGGTGACCATGGGCAAGGGCTCCATGCCTTAGCTTGAGAAAAGAACAAGGCAAGAGGTTAAGGGTCAAGACGTGATGGGAGAAATATACAAAAAGGTCCTAGATTGTTGGGTTGCCTTGTCAGTGCTATTGGGAGAGGAGCCATCCGGCTCAGTTTCAGGTTTAGAGAAACAAGTTCCATGAAACTACGAGATACCTGCTTTGATCGTCAATGTGACTTTTTCATTAGGAAGATCTGGTGGAAAATCCTCTATGGTCCAAGTTTGAGGCTGATCCAACGCTCCCATTGGGAGATATGAATTTTCAAAGTTTTCGGGGTCATCGACCGCTGATATCTGGGTGACCATGGACGATGGCTCCATGCGTTAGCCTGAGAAAAGAGAAAAGGCAAGAGGTCCGGGGTCAAGACCTCATGGGAGAAATATCCAAAAAGGCCCTAGATTCTTGGGTTGCCTTGTTGGAGTTTGCTGACTAGGAAAAAGGTACCTATCCTTACTCTTTAGCTGAGGTGAGATCCTTAACTGCTAGCCATGGACACATGGTGATTCTCCATGAGATTGTGCGTTATGTGACAACTAGGAGTGTGCCATGAGAGAATTATCTAGCTCTTTAGGTTGTGTGTTAGTGGTCAGCCAAATTGTTAGGCTGATTTCCTCCCTTGTGTGAGATTATGGACTCTAGTGTCTGAGCCTTAGCCTCCATGGCTAAGTGGTGTGGCTTGTGAGTGGGCTAAGCTGCCCAAGCTCTAGCTCTTTATGTACTCCATGATTCTGAGTGATTCAAAAACCATTCTTCAGCACAAGTGATGCCCTTCCATTCCCACATGCTTGCTGCTCCAAGGCTGCCTCTCTCCTCCAGATCCAACACTTGGTATCAGAACCAAGTTCTGCCACTTTCAACCAGCACAGGCTGTCACTTTGAGACTAACGGGTTGGAGTGAAACCTCCACCAAATTTGATGATTGACAACTTGATCTTCAAGTTCAAGATAAAATCATTCCAACGAGCCCAATATCGCGACGCTCCAACAGTCAGATTGAGAGGGATGCTTAAAACGAGATCAGCCAGGGCTACTCTTCTCTTTGAGTAAGATTGTCCCCTTGTGATGACCATAACTCTCTCATTTCTTTGTCAAATTAAAAACATAGCCAATGCAAATTAAAGAATTCTTCCTAAGATTTCTATTGGTGCAAAAACATTTGCATTCTATCGGTATGTTTGGGAGAAACGTTGTTTACAATCTGGCTAATCTGAGCTAGAGTAGGAGAAGCAGCATACCCTGCTTTCAAAAGGGTAAATCTTCAAAAATCCGATGTTTAGGACCCTGTTTTATGGATGGATCTGAAAGGTTTTGCACTATATCTTCAAGTGGTGGGCTCGGTGTTTCCGAATACCCACTCTGCTGGTCTCTACAGTCCATTTTCTGTCACAAACCTTTTGAGCAGGAGCAACAACTCAAGCGCCGCCACTCAAGGATAGCGCTGAACATCACCAAAGCTCAAAATGGCAGCCGCACACGTGGTAACAGCAGCCCAGCCCTTGGTAAGGCTAAAAGGACATGCCAACTTCATGTTTTGGAAGATTTGTATCCGTCTTCTTTAGGAGGAGAGGGGCTTGTGGAAAGTGGTGAGCAGCGACGAGCGCGCTCCGTCTCCACATGCAAAAGGTATCACCTCAAAGCAGGTCATGGAGGGGAAGACGCCGCACAAAATTGCAGCAGATGCAAGTTCATCTACAACTACAGCAGTGGCATATGAGGAGTGGAAGAAGAAGGACTGGCATGCCTACAGGCTGCTTGTCAACACCATCTCCAACTTGCATCCTTAGTACGTGTGTAAAAATGCTACTACAAAAGAGGGATGGGACACGTTGTACAAGAATTATGAGATCAAGGGTCTTCCATTCCTGATGCTTTTGGAAGAGAAGATGATGGCGTTATAAATCCTATGTGGAGAAGGGATGGAGGCGTACTTGGACAGGGCACAAGAGCTGGCGAAGCAACTGAAAGCGGTCGGCAACCCTGTAGAAGAGACACGCTTTGTAGTCCTCTTGCTGAGGAGACTCCGAATGAGCTATGACACAGTGCAAGAGACGCTGGAGTGCCAACCGACTCTCAACCTCAACTTCATCTGCACACACCTTGTGCACGTAGAACTACTGTCAACCTGCTTGATGCGACGATCTAGAAAACGGGTTCCGAAACAATGGTCCCCACGGACCGCTCTTGGTATTGCATCCAAGAGATGATATCACCTGTTGAGCCAAGGTTCGACACTCAGCAGTTCATAGGAATCACTTTCTTGCATTGTGTCCTTAGCACGTGGTCACTTTTCCGTGAGGAGCGAACTTCGGGGGCTTAGACAAACCAATGCTTCTTTAGTGTTTGTGTCTGGTGGACAACTGTGTCACGATTCCCAGAGGTAAGAACAGTGCTCAATGACAGGTAACTGACTGGTTCATATAGTCCTAGACCGAGCCTCTAGCCTAGGCGTGCAGTGGCTCCTTGGATGAGCCACTTTGCGGGCAATCTGGATTGCGTCATCCCCCCTGCCTACATGGCGCTCCCTCTGACCGCCAAGTGGCTTCAGCCACCACGAAGGACCTTGGAATGTTCTATGATGTCTCTTAGAACCTTCCTATCCCCCTTTTGGTCACAAAGAAAATTAGTCACCGAGCTGGTATTTGACCCAGTGACCTCACGCTCCAGACACTAATTCTAGCACATCTAAGGTCGTAAGTAGTTTTTGTTGGCTATACTATCCAGATCAGACCAAGGGGAATTGCTCCAAAGGAGGAATGCATGTCTTGACTATCTGGACCAGACATAGGGGACTTACTCAGAGGGAGCAATGCATGCCTAGTTTGTCTTGTGCCTGTCCAAACATCTGTCATGGACAAGGAGAATATCAGGTCAACAGCTACATAAAGGACGTCCCACAGTAGTTGGGCATGGCAGAGGCCAAACTGATCGGTACACCGCTGGAGACGCGGCGGTATCTCTTGAGGTTCAGTGGAGAAGAAAATGGAGCTGAGCGGTAGAAGTACCATAGTGCCTCCGGTACTCTTGTGTACCTAATGGTGGCAACCAGGCCGGACCTCGCACAGGATGTGAGTGTTGTAAGTCAGTACATGGCGAACCCCATACCTGAGTACTAGAAGACAGTGAAGACAATCTTCCGCTACCTTGCTGAGACCATCAACATCGGCATCACCTATAACGACAACGACATCAGCATCTTCGGCTATACAGATGCATATTGGTCTTCAAACCCTGAGGACCGCAAGTCCACCTCTGGAAATGTGTTCCGCATGAATGACAAGGCCATCAGCTAGTACAGCAAGCAACATGTGGTTGTGGCGACATAAAGCACGGAAGCTGAGTACGTCTCTTTCAGCTTTGGAGCCAAGGAAGTCGTTTGGCTCCAACGTCTCATGGCGGAGATGAGTAGAGGAACAACAGTTCCAGTTCACATATGCATCGATAACGAAAGCGCAATCACACCCGCCAAGAATCCTGGGCACCATGCATGCACCAAGTGCATTAACATTGCATATAACTTCTTTAAGCACATGAATGGCATGATAGCATCCTCCTGTACCATGGTACAGGAGGATGCTATCTGTCAACCTACCTAAAGTAACGGTCTAGAAAACGGGTTCCGATAAAGTGGTTCCTATCCACCGCTCTTGGTATTGCAAGGAAGAGATGATATTACCCTCAGAGCGAAGGTTCCACACTGAGCACTTCATAGGAATCACTTCCTTGCACGCTGTCCTTAGGACCTGGTTACTTTCGCGCGAGGTGCGATTTCTAGAGGCATAGACCAACCAATGCTTCTTTAGTGTCTGCCTCTGGTGGACAAATCCGTTAGGAGCCTCAAAGGTAAGTACTGTACTCAATGACAGGCAACTGACAGCTTCTTATAGTCCTAGAGCCAGCCTCTAGCCTAGGCGTACAGTGGCTCCTTGGATGAGCCTATTTGGGGGTAATCTGGATTGCATCATCCCCCCTTCCTACATGGCGCTTCCTATGATCGATTAGTTGCGCCAGCATTCCAAGGTCCAAGGTTGGACCTTCGAATGTTCTAAGATGTCTCTTAGAACCTTCACGTCTCCCTTTTGGTCACAAAGAAAATTAGTCACCCAGTGACCTCTCGCTGTAGAGACTAACTCTTGAATGTCTAAGCGACAAGGAGTTATCATAGTTAGTGTTTGCTGGCTATACTTACCACTTTAGACCAAGGGGACTTGCTCCAGAGGAGCATTGCATGCCTTATCTATTTGGACCAGACTTTGGGGACTTACTCCAAGGGAGCAGTGCATGCCTAGACCGTCGTATGCCTTTCCATGTTTTAGCCATGGATAAGGAGCATATTAGGTCCAAAAATTCTCCCTTGCTTCTCTGTCCATTAGCTGTGAGATCTCTCCTCTCTCCAGCAATCTTGGCCTTAGTCTTCGTTGCTGCGTTGACCATACCGATACCTCGAGTACCTGGAGAGTGCAATTTGTTTTCCAATGCCCTTGTCATGGAATCGGCAAGCATCTTCCTGGTCCCCACGTATTCCACGTCCACAATCTCCTTTACGACCAGGTCTCGTGAGTAGTGGTACATGATGACGATGTGCTTGGTCCGTTGGGAGATGACATCATCCTGTGCCATTTTCATGGCACTCTTGTTGTCGATACAGACCTCTGTTGCCTCCGTTTGTGGCCCTTTCATCTCTGCAAGGAAAGTGTGTAGCCGCGCTGTCTCCTTCCATACTGTTGATAGAGCGATGTACTCTGCCTCAATGGTAGAGAGGGAGACACTGTCATGCTTTCTTCTTGCCCAGGAGACTTCACCACTGTTCAAGAGGCACACAAAGCCCAAGGTGGAATTTTTGTCATCTCTTCTTTCTCCACAGTCAGCGTCTATGTGACACACCAGCCGAAGGGGGTCAGATCCTTCTTGGCCTCCAAACTGGAGTTCCATGCGTTGGGTCTACTGTAGATAACGCATAATGCGCTTGACTGCTTGCCACTGCTGTGGTCCTGGATTGGCCACAAACTTGCTCAATTGTCCCACAGCAAAGCAAATGTCAGGGCGTATTCCTACAATGGCATACATGAAGCTGCCAACAGCAAACTGGTAGGGAATGTTCTCTATCTCATGCCATTCTGCTTCTATGCTGGGGCTCATGGAGAAGGAGAGCTTGATGTCTGTTGTCATGTGTGTGCTGATGGGCTTCTAGTCCTTTATGTTCTAGCGCTTGAGGACCTCCATGATGTACTTGACGTGGTTGAGCTGGATGGTGCTTGCTGCTTGATTATGGTTGACGGCTATCCCTAGATAGAACTCGAACAAATTCATGTCCTTCACCTTGAACCTGCTCTTAAGATCTATCTTCAGCTTGTTTAACAGCTCAATCGATGACGAGCAGATGATCACATCTTCTATGTGTCAACCCGCCTGAGGCGACGGTCTAGAAAATAGGTCCCGACACAATAGTTCCCACCAAATGCTCTTGGTATTGCAAGCAAGAGATGATATCACCCTCAGAGCCAAGGTTCCACATTGAGCAGTTCATAGGAATCGCTTCCTTGCACTGTGTCCTTACCACGCGGTCACTTTCGCGCGAGGAGCAAACTCCTCGGGCATAGATGAACCAATTCTTCTTTTGTGTCTACATCTGATGGACAACTTTGTGAGGAGTCTCAAAGGTAGGAACTATACTCAATGACAAGCAACTCACAAGTTCTTATAGTGCAAGAGCCAGCCTCTAGCCAAGGCGCACAGTGGCTCCTTGGAAGGGCCACTTTGGGGGCAATCTAGATTGCGTCACCCCCCCTGCCTACATGGCACTCGTTATGATTTCCAAGTGGCGGTAGCCACCAGGAAGGACATTGGAATGTTCTAAAATGTCTTTTAGAACCTTCTTGTCCCCCTTTTGGTCACAAAGAAGATTAGTCACCGGGATGGGTTTTGACCTAGTGACCTCTCGCTCCACATTACAACTCTAGAACATCTAAGCTACAAGGAGTTGTCCTAGGTAGTATTTGCTGGCTATACTATCCAAATTAGACCAAGGGGACATGCTCTAAAGGAGCAGTGCATGACTATCTCGACCAGACTTAGGGGACTTACTCCAAGGGAGCAGTACATACCTAGTCCGTCCTGTACCTATCCAAATATCAGCGATGGACAATGAGCACATCAGGTGAACAAACTCTCCCTTGCACCTCTGTCCATTAGCTATGAGATCTCTCCTCTCTCCAGCAGTCTTGGCCGCAGTCTTTGTCCGCTGCGTTGACCATACCAATGCCTCAAGTACCTGCATAACACAATTTGCTGTCGAGCACCTTTGTCATGCAATCTCCGAGCATCTTCCTAGTCTCAACGTATTCCAGGTCCACGATCTCCTTTGCGACCAGGTGGCGTCAGTAGTGGTACCTGATGTCGATGTGCTTGGTCCGCCGGGAGATGACATTATCGTATGCCATTTTCATGGCGCTCTTAATGTCGATGCAGACCTCTATTGCCTCTATTTGTGGCACTTTCATCTCGGCAAGCAGACTGTGTAGCCATTGTGTCTCCTTGCATGCTTCCGATAGAGCAATGTACTCTGCCTAAGCGGTAGAAAGGGAGACACATTCTTGCTTCTTGCTTGCCAAAGAAATCGCACCACTGTTCAAGACGCACAAAAAACCTGAGGTGGAGTTTCTGTCATCGATTCTTCCTCCCCAGTCAACGTCTGTGTAGAAGACCAGCCGTAGCGGGTTAGATCCTTATTGGCCTCCAAACTCGAGTCCCATGTGTCGGGTCTTCTATAGATAGCGCATGATGCGCTTGACTGCTTGCCAGTACTGTGGCCCTCGATTGGCCACAAACTTGCTCACTTGGCCCATAGCGTAGCAAATGTCAGGGCGTGTCCCTACCATGTCATGCATGAGGGTGCCAACAGCAGACTCGTAGGGAATGTTCTCCATCTCACACCGTTTTGCTTCCGTGCTGGGGCTCATGGAGGAGGAGATCTTCATGTCTGTTGTCATGGGTGTGCTGATGGACTTGCAGTCCTCCATGTTGTAGTACTTGACGAATTCCATGATATACTTGGTCTGGTTCAGCTCGATGGTGCCTGCTGCTTGATTACGGTGGACGGCTATCCCGAGTTAGAACGCGAGCAGACCCATGTCCTTCATCTTGAACCTCTTGCTGAGAACATTCTTCAGCTTGTTCAACAGCTCGACGAATGACAAGCAGATGATCTGGTCATCCACATATAGTGCAACCAACATCAAGCCTTGTTCATCCTCCTGCACATAGACACTAGGGTCATTGTGGTAGTGCGTGAAGGTAAGCTTGGCCATGAAGTCATCAATCTCCGTGTACCACATTCTTGGGGCATGTTTCAACCCATAGAGTCCTTTGACTAGTTTGTAAACCTTTCCCTCTGGAGCTTTCACTCCCTCGGGCACTTCCATCAGCATTTCTTTGTCTAGCATCCCGTAAAGGAAAGCTGTGTTGACATCCATCTGGTGGACCTCCAGATCGTTTCCAGTAGCGATTCCCACCATGGATCTGATGGAGGCAAAGGTGACGACAAGCGCAAAGGTCTCCTCATACTCTGAGCCTATATGCAGGAAAAACCCCTTTGCCGTAACGCTTGCCTTATACTTGTCGATAGTACTTGAAGTTTTTCCGGCGTACCCACTTTGACCCCACCGCGTGTGCATTAGGGGGCCTGTCCACCAGAACGCATGTTTCGTTCTCTTCAATGGATGCGAGGTCGCTATTCACTGCCTCCTTCCACTTAGCCGCATTTGGCATATTCATAGCTTCCGTTACAATCACAGGCTCTCCCTGAGCCAAGCATGACCAGCTGTGTCCAGTCCATTCCGCACTCTCACTATCGTACTTCGGTGGAGATTTCTTCTAGCGCGTACTATGCCGGAGTGTTGCCGGTGGTGCTTCAAGGCTTAGATGCTTCTACTGCTCCTCCACTGCCAGAGTCACCAGCCTCATAGTTTGACTTAGAGGCCTCGGACGCCTCCGTATCCCAGTCCGTGACTGTGTCAGCATGCATAGCCACTCTCCTCATAGGACCATTCTTCACTGGCACCATCTGCCAGTGTTCTCGTGCCTGATCACCTGACTCGAGCAACACAACCCACTCTCTTGATTTGGGAGCATGGACAGGGTTCAACAAATCTCCCTTGCCGAGCGTCTTTTCATCAAACTCGTCTTCTCAACTCCTGATGAGCTTTCCATGCGCTAGGTCCCAAAGCCTGTACGCCATGTGAGGAGTGTCGTAGACAACCATTACACACTTACGAGCGCGTGCATCCAGCTTGACATTTCCTTCTCCTGCTTGGACCTTTACCCACGCAGTACAGCCAAAGACCCTCAAAAGTGAGGCATCCGGCTTCTTCCCTGACCAAGCCTCCTATGGCGTCCTGAGGTGCTTCTCTTGGTGCTTCTTACCACGCCTTCCAAGTGCGGGTGCCGCAGTGAGATTCACAAGGTAGCAAGCTATCCTTGCAGCTTCAACCCAAAAGCAAGGTGGGAGTTTGACGTCAAAGAGCATGCTTTATGTCATGCCGAGGATAGTCTGGTTCATCTGCTCAGAAATGCCATTACTCTGGGGGGTGTAAGGCGTGGTGGGCTGGTGGTTAATGGCGTGTTGGCTCAACCAGCCTTTGCACGCCTCGTACTTACCACAGTTGTCCGTGCGCAGTACTTTGACCTTCTTGCTTGTCTGTTGCTTTACCATCGCAAAAATCTCTTGAAGCTTCTCCTTAACCTTTTTCTTTTTCGTAAGGAAGTAGATCTACATCTTACGATTACGGTCATCGATGAAGGTCAACAAATACTTGCTGCCGCCGTTTGAAGGGGTGCTGAATGGTCCACATACATCTGAGTGAATCAGGTCCAAGATTGTTGCCGCACGTTGACCATTACGGTGAAAGGGCTTTCTCTTTGCCTTGCCTTGGAGGCATGGCTTACACAGCTTTTTGCACTTTCCCTCATCCTTAACCTTGCATCCCTCCATCCCATGAACCACTTCGTGCTGCTGCATAGCTTGCAATATGCTGTCGTCCACATGGCCAAACCGCCTTTGCGATAGCTCAGCATCTGTGTTCATGGACTTGGCGACTATGGTGACGGCTTGTGGTGCAACATCAGGCCTTGGAGACTTGGGTTCTTCAACCACTGCATATCCATCATTTGTGCTTTCAAGGGGTTTGGTTTGCAACACGTAGAGCCCATCAACTCTTGGGACCTGTGCAACAAGACTCTCCCTATGAAAGGAGATCTTCATGTCCTTGTTCTTGACAATCACGGTCTCCTCCTCCGTTAAGATGCCTGTCATGTCGTGGTCTGTGATTTTGGACACTGACAAGAGGTTTTCCGCAAAAGACGGCACGTAGACAACGTTCTCCAGCTTCAAGTCTTTTTCAGCATCGTTCACGTTGATGCTGATCAACTTACCTCCCTCGCCTTGCGCATGGACAAGGCTGCCGTTGGCACACCTGAAGCGACGTTCAGTGTCCCCAATGCAGATGAACTCATCTATCTCCCTTGAAGAGTGGGAGTTTGTTCCAGAGTCCAGCTTGTAGGCTCCATGCTTGAGCAATGCCGCTCCATTGGTTGCCGGCACGCTCTCAGCCATCATGTTTGTCAACTCCTTCTTACCCTTCCCTTTGCCCTCATATCTACCACCATGACCTGTATCTTCCTTCTTGGGAGCACTGCATTCACGTGCCCAATGCCTAGGATTGCCACAGTTATGGTACTTCCCAGGACACTTTGAACTCTTTCCACCGCCACCATTGCCTTTTTCTCCACCGCCATCGCTTCCGCTACTGCTCTGTCTAGAAGAGGGATTGTTGCCACGACCACCGTATTGTGCACCATAGGCTAAAATGCTAGCCTCACTACCGGTGTGGGGCATGGCCTCGTTGCGCACCTACTCGTAATCCGCCTCATACGTCAAATCCTCCTCCTTCAAAGCGCCAAAGACGGTGATCCGAGGACCCCAGCTTTCATGAAGCGCCATGAGAAGGATCATGGCCTACATGTTGGTGTTGATTTCCCAGTTCATTTGGGTCACTTGCTGCAGCAGTCCTTCACACTGCAACAGGATGTCCAGAATTGACTCTCCCTCATTCACCCTTATCAAAATCAGCTTTTGAAGGATGAAGAGGCGATTCTCAAGTATTGCTCATTGGTGTACAGGTGCAAGCTTCTCATAAGCCATTGATGCATGAATGATACCTTGGAGGTGGACATGCTGTGATTTGTGCACTGATGTTTCAAGAATCGCAAGCGCCATGTCATTTTCGACACTCCTCGCTTCATATCCAGGATCTGTCTTTGGAGGTTCAACGTCTTCTCCAAGGAACATCGTCAAGGAGCCACGCAACCTCATGACAATTTCAAATCGCCATCTGCAGAATGGAAAACAAAATCCTGTGAACTTTGATATCCAACCATTGACCTGGTGGAGAGTGAGCATCGCAGGTGTCGTCATACTACTTCTCAGCTTCTCTACTTCTCTGCTTTGCTGAGGCGGATGAAGGCTTATATAGGCTATTGTCTGCTACTGGTTTAGAAGGTGTAGATCAGTCGCTTACCCCTTAGGCGTTGATTACTTGCAAACAGAGAAGAACACACACTTGCGAACCCAGGGTCGTGCCTCCAAGGGCAAAGCTTATCCTGGTTAGGGCCCAAGGGTCGTACCTCCAAGGGCAGAGCTTATCCTTGGCCCTTGTTTGCTAAATGCCAGCACCCGCAGTTGGAGCTGATGGAGCAGATGGAGCACATGGAGCTAATGGAGCTGATGCAGCCTGCAAGACAAAGAGGGCGAGAGAGTGCACAGAAGCGTGCCTTACAACTAGTAAGTGAAGGCCCATAATCCTTTGTCAACCTGCTTGAGGCGAAAGTCAAAAGAACGGGTTTTGACAGAATGGTTCCCGCCGACCGCTCTTGGTATTGCAAGCAATAGATGATAACACCCTCGGAGACAAGGTTCCACACTGAGCAGTTCATAGGAATCACTTCCTTGCATTGTATCCTTAGCTCCTAGTCACTTTCGTGCGAGGAGCGAACTCTTGGGGCTTAGACCAACCAATGCTTCTTTAGTGTCTGCCTCTGGTGGAGAACTCCATGAGGAGTCTCAAAGGTAAGAACTATACTTTATGACAGGCAACTGATAGGTTCTTATAGTGCTAGAGCCAGCCTTTAGCCTAGGCGCGCAGTGGCTCCTTGGATGAGCCACTTTGGGGGCAATCTAGAGTGCATCATCCTCCCTGCCTACATAGCGCTCCCTATTACCGCCAAGTGGCGCCAACCACCAGGAAGGGCCTTGGAATGCTCTAAGAGGTCTCTGAGAACTTTCATGTCCCCCTTAGAAGCTAGAACCTTCCTGTCCCCCTTAGAAGCTAGAAGCATGTGTTGACCTCATATACTCCTTGTCCATGGCTGATATTTGGAAAGGCACAGGACGGACTAGGCATGTACTGCTCCATTGGAGTAAGTCTCCTAAGTCTGGTCGAGATAGACAAGGCATGCACTGCTCTTTTGGAGCAAGTCCCCTTGGTCTAATCTGGATAGTATAGTCAGCAAATGATACCTAGGACAACTCTTTGTGGCTTAGACGTTCCAGAGTTAGTCGTTGGAGGAAGAGGTCACTGGGTCAAATCCCAGTCCAATGAGTTATCTTCAATGTGACCAAAAGAGGCAAATGGAGGGCTTTAGAGACATCTTAGAACATTCCAAGGTCCTTCCTTGTGCCTGGCGCCACTTGGCGGTAACAGGGAGCGCCATGTAGGAAGGGGGGATGACGTAATCCAGATTACCCGCCAAAGTGGCTCATCCAAGGAGCCACTATGCGCCTAGGCTAGAGGCTGGCTCTAGGACTATAAGAAGCTATCACTTGCCTGTCATTGAGTACAATTCTTACCTTTGAGACTCCTAATAGAGTTATCCAACAGAGGCAGATACTAAAGAAGCATTGGTTGGTCTAAACCCTAGGAGTTGGCTTTTGCTCCTCGCGCAAAAGTGACCAGGTGCTAGGGACACAGTGGAAGGAAGTGATTCCTATGAAGTGCTCATTGTCGAACCTTGGCTCTGAGGGTGATATCATCTCTTTATTCCAATACCAAAAGCGGTCAGCGAGAACCATTCCGTCGGAAACCGTTTTCTAGACAATCCCCTCAGGCAGGTTGATAAAGGGTTATGGACCCATACTGACTAGTTGTAAGGCACGCTTCTGCGCACTCTCTCGCCCTCTCTCTCTCTTATAGGGCGCATAAGCTCCATCATCTCCATCTGCTCCATATGCTCCATCACATCCAACGGCGGGTGATGGCACTTAGCAAACAATGGCCAAGGACAAGCTATGCCCTTGGAGGTACGACCATTGGACCCTAACCAAGATAAGCTTTGCCCTTGGAGGAACGACCCTGGGTTTGGTAGTGTGCGTTCTTCTCTGTTTGCAGGTGATCAACGGCTAAGGTGTAAGCAATGGTTCTGCATCTTCTAAACCAGTAGCAGACAAGAACATACATCAACGTACATGGGCCTCTGGGAAGCAGAGAAGCACAGAAGTACAGAAGCAGTATGATGACACCCGTAACGCTCACCCTCGAGCATGTCAATGGTGGGATGTCAAAGTTCACAGGGTCCGGTTTTGCCTTGTGGAGATGGCAATTTGAGATTGTCATGAGGGTGCGTGGCTACTTGAAGATGTTCCTTAGAGAAGAGGGTGAACCTCCAAAAACAGATCCTGGATATGAGGCGTGGAGTATAAAAAATCACATGGCGCTTGCGATTCTTGTGACATCAGTGCATGAGTCAGAGTATGTCTACCTCCAAGATATCACACATGCATTAAAGGATTATAAGAA
Source organism: Penium margaritaceum (assembly GCA_023375785.1). NCBI lineage: Eukaryota > Viridiplantae > Streptophyta > Zygnematophyceae > Desmidiales > Peniaceae > Penium > Penium margaritaceum. The sequence continues at coordinate 323,364 of SZWC01000285.1, read as the reverse complement.
GCTTGCATGTGTACAACAATGAACGGCTCTCCCAAATTTTCTCTTCATCCTTCAAAAGTTGATTTCTATGAGGGTCAGTGAAAGAGAGTCAATTTAGGACTTCCTGTTGTAGTTTGAAGGACTGCTACAGCAAGTGATCCTAATGAACAGGGAAATCGACACCAACATGCTGGCCATGATTCTCCTCATGGCGCTACATGAAAGTTGAAGTCCTCTGATCACCGTCTTTGGTGGTTGGAAGGAGGAGGATTTGACGTATGAGGCAGTGTCTGAGCACGTGCGCAACAAGGCCATGCGTTTCAACGGTAGTGAGGCTAACATTCTAGCTTATGCTGCACAGAAGGAGGTCGTGGCAACAACTCCTTTTCTGGTCTGAACGGTAGCGGAAGGTGTGGCAATGGATAAAAAGGCAATGTTGGCGGTGGAAAGAGTTCAAAGTATCCTAGGAAGTGTCATAAGAGTGGCAAGCTTGGGCATCGGGCACGGGAGTGCAGGGCTCCAAAGAAGGAAGACACGGATCATGGTAGTAGATATGAGGCAAAAGAAAAGGTCAAAAGGAGTTTACGAAAATGATGGCTGAGAGTGTGCCGTCAACAGAGGAGCGGCATTGCTCAAGTGTGCAGCCTACGGGCTTGACTCTGGCACGAACCACCACTCTTCAAGGGAGAAGGATGGGTTCATCTCCATTGGGGACACTGAACGTCGCTTCAAGTGTACCAACGGTAGCCTTGTCCATGCGCAAGGCAAGGGAGATAAGTTGATCAGCATTAACGTAAACGGTACAATAAAAGACTTGAAATTTGAGAATGTCGTCTACATGCCGTCTTTTGCAGCAAACCTCTTGTCGGTTTCCAAAATCACGGACCACAACATTATGGTTGTCGTCACGGATGAGGAGGCCGTGATTGTCAAGAACAAGGACATCAAGATCTTCTATCTCAAAGAGAGTCTTGTCGCACAGGTCCCAAGAGTTGATGGGCTCTACGTGCTACAGACCAAACCGCTTGAGAGTACAAATGAGGGATATGCGGTGGTTGAAGAGCCCAAATCTCCCAAGGCTGGTGTTGCACCACAAGCCGTCACCATGGCGGCCAGCTCAACCAACGCAGATGCTAAGCTGTGGCACATCCAGTTTAGCCATGTGGTTGACAACACACTGCAAGCTATGTAGCAACACGAAGTAGTTCATGGGATGGAGGGCTGCAAGGCCAAGGATGAGGGAAAGTGCAAAAAGATGTGTGAGCCATGCCTCCAAGACAAGGCAAAGAGCAAGCCCTTCGAGCGTTCTGAGCAACGTAAGGCAGAATCTTGGACCTGATTCACTCTGATATTTGCGGACCATTCTTGTTGGATCTGGAGGAGAGAGGGAGCCTTGGAGCAGCGAGCATGTATGATTGGAAGGGCATCACTTGTGCTAAAGAAAGGTTGTTAAATCACTCAAAATGGTGGAGTACACATAGTGCTAGAGCTTGGGCAAGTCAGCCCTCTCACAAGCCACACCACTTAGCCATGGAGGCTAAGGCTCACACACTAGAATCCATAATCTCACACAAGGGAGGAAATCAGCCTAGCAATCAGGCTGACCACTCACACACGACCTAGAGAGCTAGAAAATCCTCTCATGGCACACTTCTAGTGGTCACATAACCCACAAACCCATGGAGAATTGCCATGTGTCCATGGCTAGCACACAAGGATCTTACCTCACCTAAAAAGTAAGGAGAGGTACCTTTATCCTAGTCAACACACTCTGGAAAGGCAATCCTAAGACCAAGGACCTTTTTGGATATTTCTCCCATTAGGTCTAGACCCTGGACCTCTTGCCTTTTTCTTTTCTCAGGCTAAGGCATGGAGCCATCACCTATGGCCACCCAGACATTGACGGTCCATGACCCCGGAAACTTCAAAAACTCATTTCTCCCAATCCGACTGTTTGATCGGCGTCAAACTTGGACCATGGACATTTTGCCACCTCATCTCTTCAATGGTGAAGTTGGATTGACGATCCAAGCAGGCATCTAGTACTTTCTTGCAACTTGCTCCTGTGGACCTGAAACTGATCCAGATGGCTCCTTTCCCAACAATCTCCCACTTTGGCGTAGTCAGAGTGGGCTGAGTCCACAAGCCTTCATGCAAAAGTGCTGCTTCCCATTGGCTTGGTGCAAAACTTAGCGACTTGCTTGCTGGTTGGAGAAAAATCCGATTTGATAGTACCCTCCTGCACCATATGCCTGATGAAGTGATATGCGATATCAATGTGCTTGGTGCGTGCATGGTGCTCAGGATTCTTGGCGAGTGCGATTGCGCTCTGGTTGTTGACGCGCACAGGAACTGGAACTGCTGCACTCCTACTCGTCTCTGCCATGAGACGTTGGAGCCAAACTGCTTCCTTGGCTCCAAAGCTAAGAGATACATATTCAGCTTCAGTACTCGAGGTGGCCACAACCACCTGCCACTTGCTGCACCAGCTGATGGCACCTCAAATCATGAGAAATACATGTCTAGAGATGGACTTGCGGGTCTCGGGATTTGAAGCCCAATCTGCATCTGTGTAGCCGATGATGCTATTGTCGTTGCCGTTGTAGGTGATGCCGACGTTGATGGTTCCAGCAAGGTAGGAGAAGATCCGCTTCACTGCCTTCTGGTGCTCTGGTCCGGGACTAGCCATGTGGTGGCTCACACCGCTCACAGCATGTGCGAGGTCCCGCTTGGTTGCCACTATCAGGTACATGAGACTGCCTAACCGCTCTGGTACTTCTGCCAATCAGCTGCATTTGCTTCTCCATTGAAGCTCATGAGGTATTGCCGCGTCTCCAGCGGCGTACCGATGGGTTTTTCCTCTGCCATGCGGAACCGCAAGACATCCTTGATGTAGCGGCTCTGCTGCAGTGAGAAAGAGCGTGATTTGCGGTCACGTGTGATCTGGATGCCGAGGAAGTATGACGCCTCCCCGAGATCAGACATCGAGAAGCGCTCTTGCATTGCCTCCTTAAACTCTTGTAGTGCAGACATGCTGTTGGAAAGGAGGAGCATGTCATCCACATAGACAATGATGATGAGGATCTCATGCTTATGCTGCCAGCGATACATGCTGTAGTCACACTCGCTGCACTCAAATCCCATGCATAGCAACGCCGCATCCAACTTCTAGTTCCAAGCACGCGACGCTTGCTTGAGGCCGTATAGCGACTTCTGCAGCTTGCAGACGAGGTGCTCCTGGCCATCCATGACAAACCCCTCCGACTCCTCCATGTACATCTCCTTCTCTAAGTCACCATTCAAGAATGCCATCTTGACAGCCATGTGGTGAACTTCGAAGTCCTGAGCTGTTGCATAAGAGACGAGCGTGCGCACAGAGGCAAACTTTGCAAGAGGGGCAAACGTTTCTCTGTAGTCGATGCCCTCTTGCTGCGAGCAGCCCTTGGCGACCAGCCTTACCTTGTACTTTTCCTGGTTACCATCTGCTCCTCGCTTCTTCTTGAACATCCCATTGCACTTGATCACCTTACGTCCAGGTGGACACTCAGTCAGCTCCCACGTGCTGTTGTCCAACTGCGACTTTATCTCCTACTGCACGGCTTGCGCCCAATCTCATGCATCCGGTGCAGCCACGGCCTCCTTGTATGACGTTGGCTCATTTGAATCTGCTGCTACTGCGACGTTCATCTGTTCTCGTTTCTGCAGCATCCAGAAATGGCCGCGCTCACCAGGCTTGTAACGCACCCTAAGAGGGTACCTGTGACCTGGTGCTGGAGTGTATGCGGGCCGCTGGCGCGGTGCTCTTGGCACAACTGCTGCTGCTCATGGTGCTACATCTCCCTCCTCTGTTTCTGCCGATGAGGCTGCTGTATCTGCAACATCAGACATGGGAGAGTAGATTTTCTCCCACTTTCATAGTAGAGGAAGGTTCAGGAGGGACTAGGTCAGGAAGGATTTCTACTCCCACTGTCTCGTCACCTGCTCGTTTTGCTGCCTCTTCACAGACAATGTTGGTGCCGATGACGTTGCTCTCGTTGAAGACGACATCTCCAGAGATATTGACGTGGCCTGTATGCCTCTCGTAGAGGCGATACGCATTGCTTGCCACTTTGTAGCCAATCATCAGCATTTGCGCACTCTTTGCGTCCCATTTCTGCCGCTTCTCCTTGGGCACGTGCATGTGCGCCAGGCTACCAAATGCTCGGAGATGACCCACGCTCGGTTTCTTGTCGAACCACGCCTCGTACGGCGTCATCTGCTCCATCGCCTTAGTTGGTTTGCGGTTCTTGATGGAGACCTTACTGCTCACGGCTTCAGCCCAGAAGTCGTAAGTCAGCCGAGCCGCATGCAGCATGGAGCGCGCTGACTCCACAATGGTACGGTTGGCGCGTTCTGCTACACCGTTCTCCTGCAACGAGTACGGTGCGGTACGCTGCGCCTTGATACCAGTTGCTGCGAGGTAGTCCTGGAACTCCTTCCTCAGGTACTCTCCACCGCGGTCGTTGCGCAGCGCCTTGATCTTCTTGCTAGTCTGGTTCTCCACCATGGCCTTGAACTCCTTGAACATGTCAAAGCACTGGTCCTTGGAAGGAAGGAAGTAAACAGCAGTCTAACGGCTGAAATCATCAATGAAGGTCAGGAAATACCTAGAGCCTCCAAAGCTCTAGTTCTACATCCGTCCGCACAAGTCCGTGTGGACCAGCTCAAACACCTCCTTCACACGCTCCCCTGCTCCAGGGAATGCCTCGTGGTGCTGCTTCCCCTGCAAACAGCTGATGCATAACTGTTGCTCAAAGTTAGAGATGGTAGGCAGGTCGCGCACCATCTGTTTTGCTCGAAGCTGCTGCAAGGCGCGCATGCCGATGTGGCTGTAGCGCGCATGCCAGATTTTGCCATCTGTCGCCCGCACCACTGCTGAAAGGCTCTGCTCACGCGGGATCTTGGTCGCCCCCTGTAGGCGGTACATGTCGTCCTCCGTCACTGACCTGGTACACTCCTCTCCTGTATCCTTGTTGAGGATGTAGCCATAATCATCATCCAAGACAATGCGCACTCCTGTGTTTGTAAGAGAGGAGAATGAGAGGAGGTTGAATGCAGCATAAGGTACATACAGCACGCCATGGAACACTCCCACTTCAATGCCACGTGGGGTCTCGAACCATATCTCCACATTCCCAATCTCCTCAGCATACACCACCCGATCATCACCCATAGCGATAGGACGGGGAGGGATGGATAGCAACTGCGTAAACCACTCCTTGTGATGTGTGAGGCTCTTAGTACATGCCGAGTCCTTGTACCATGCGAGATCTGCCTTCTTCACCTGCGACATGTCAGACTTTGCCATGAAGAGACGGTCGCGCACCTCCTTGGCCACATTCATGTTGCCAAAGTAGCGCACACCAGCCTGCTTTTGCTGCTCCTGCTGCTGCTGACGCTGCTGTGAGTGCTGCTGCTGTTGCTTTCGCTGCTGCTATTGCGATGACTGCTGTTGCTGCTGCTCCTACTGGTCCCTCTTGAGCTTGAAACACTCCTTTTTGTAGTGTCCCTCTTTTTGGCAGTAGTGGCATTTGCCTTTCTTTCTGCCTTTCTGCTGCCCACAGTGTTGCTACTGCTGCTGGTTGCGTGAGCTTGTGGTCACAAAAGCTGCTTCACTGCTATTGCCGCCATTGCGCTTTGCTACATTACGACGCAATTCCACCTTCACCAGGTGTGTGTAGATGAAGTCGCGGTCGAGAGTTGGCTGGCACTCCATTGTCTCTTGCATTGTGTCGTAGCTGGTTGGGAGTCCCCTCAGCAAGAGGAGGATGAAACACGTCTTTTCCACAAGGTTGCCGGCCGCTCTCAGCTGTTTTGCCAGCTCCTTTGCCCTGTCCAGATACGCCTCCATCACTTCACCACCCTGCATTTTCAGCGCCATCATCTTTTCCTCCAAAAGCACGAGGAATGCAGGATCCTTGCTCTCATACTTCTTGCACAACGTGTCCCACCCCTCCTTTGCAGTAGCATTGTCACTCACGTACTGAAGATGCGGGTTGGAGATGGTGTTGACAAGCAACCTGAAGGCCTTGCTGTCTTTCTTCTTCCACTCCTCATACGTCGCTGGTATAGCTGCAAAAGAACTCGCATCAACTGCACCCTTTTGCGGCGTCTTCCCCGCCACCACCTGCGCTGCGGTGATGCCTTTTGCCTGTGGAACTGGACCCGTCTCGTTGCCGCTCACCACCTCCCACAAGCCCCTCTCCTCCAAAAGGAGGCGGGTACGGATCTTCCTAAACGTGAGGTTGGCGCGTCCCTTTAGTCCCTCCAAAGGCTGGGCTGCTGTCACAACGCCAGCTGTTGCCATTTTGAGCCTTGGTGATGCTCAGCGCTGCCCTTGGATGGCGGCGCTACCCCTGCTTCTGCTACTGCTTCTCCCGGAAATCTGTCTGACAGAAAATGGACTGTAGATGCCAGCAGACTAGGAAATTTGAAAAACAGAGCCCTCAACTGGAAAATTCAGCTCAAAACCGTTCAGATCGACCCATAAAACAGGGTCATCAACACCCGATTTTGAAAGATTTGCCCTCTTGAAAATAGGGTATGCTTCTGCTCCTACTCAAACTCAGACCAGCCAGCTTGTAAACGGTGTTCCTCCCGAACGAACTTATGGATTGCAAATGTTTTTGGTTCAATGGAAAGCTTAGGAAAAATACTACAATTTGCATGTGTCACTTTTTAAATTTGACAGAGAAACGAGAGAGTTATGGTCATCACAAGGCGACAGTCTTCCTCATAGAGAAGAGTGTAGCCCTGGCCGATCTCGTTTTGAGCATAACTCTCAATCTGAATGTTGGTTCTTTGCCATCTTGGGCTCGTTGGAAAGCTTGTCTCTTGAACATGAAGATCTTGTGGTTGATTGTTAAATCTAGTGAAGGTTTCTTCCCAACCCGTCACTCTCAAAGTGACGGCCTGTGCTGGCTGAAAGTGGCATAATTTGGCTCTCATACCAAATGTTGGATTTGGAGGAGACAGGGAGCCTTGGAGCAGCGAGCATGTATGATTGGAAGGGTTTCACTTGTGCTAAACAATGGTTGTTAAATCACTCAAAATGGTAGAGTACATAAAGAGCTAGAGCTTGGGCAAGTCAGCCCTCTCACAAGCCACACCACTTAGCCATGGAGGCTAAGGCTCACACACTAGAGTCCATAATCTCACACAAAGGAGGAAATCAGCCTAGCAATCAGGCTGACCACTCACACACGATCTAGAGAGCTAGAGAATGCTCTCATGGAACACTCCTAGTGGTCACATAACCCACAAACCCATGGAGAATCGCCATGTGTCCATGGCTAGCACACAAGGATCTCACCTCACCTAGAAAGAAAGGAGAGGTACCTTTATCCTAGTCAGCACACTCTGTCAAGGCAATCCTAAGACCAAGGACCTTTTTGGATATTTCTCCCATCAGGTCTTGACCCTGGACCTCTTGCCTTTTTCTTTTCTCAGGCTAAGGCATGGAGCCATCACCCATGGCCACCCAGACATCGACAGTCCATTACCCCCGAAACTTTGAAAATTCATATCTCCGGATCCTACCGTTGGATCAGCCTCAAACTTCGACCGTGGACATTTTTCCACCTGATCTCTTCAATGGTGAAGTTAGATTGACGATCAGAGTAGGCATCTGGTACTTTCCTGGTACTTGCTCATGTGGACCTGAAACTGAGCCGGATGGCTCCTTTCCCAACAATTCCGCACCCCTTCGGAAAGCGGCAATAAGTATTTCTTGACCTTCATCGATGACCACAGTCGCAAGATGTGGATCTACTTCCTCAAAAGAAAGGGAGAGGTAAAGGAGAAGCCGCAATCGTTTTTCACGATGGTAGAGCAGCAGACAAGAAAGATGGTCCAGGCACTATGCACGGAAAACAATGGTGAGTACGAGGCCTACAAAGGCTGGTTGAGCCAATACGGCATCAACCACCAGGCCACGACGCCTTTCAGCCCCCAAAGTAATGGCGTTGTCAGCGGATGAACCAAACTATCCTCGTCATGACAGGAAGCATGCGCTTTGACGCCGACCTCTCACCTCGCTTCTTGGCTAAAGCTAGAAGAAGTGTAGCAGCCGCCCTTGGAAGGCTTGGTAAGAAGCAGCAAGAAAAGCAGCTCAGGACACCACATGAGGCTTGGTTAGGGAAGAAGCCAGATGCCTCACACATGAGGGTCTTTGCCTGAGGTCCAAGCAGGAGAAGGAAATGGCAAGCTGGATGCACATGCTCCTAAGTGTGTCATGGTCGCATACGACAGTGCACACAAGGCAAATAGGTTGTGGGACCAAGCTGTTGACCTGATATGCTCCTTGTCCTTGGCTGATGTTTGGACAGGCATATGACTAGGCATGCACTACTCCCTTGGGGTAAGTCCCCTAAGTTTGGTCCTGATAGACAACACATCCATTGTTCCTTTGGAGCAAGCTCCTTTGGTCTAATCTGGATAGTATAGTCAATAAGTGCTACCTAGGACAACTCCTTGTAGCTTAGACGTTCCAGAGTTAGTCACTTGAGCGAGAGGTCAGTGGGTCAAATCCCACCCCAGTGACCTAGTCCCTTTGTCACCAAAATGGGGACAGGAAGGTTCTAAGTGACATCTTAGAACATTCCAAGGTCCTTCATGGCGGCTCACGCCACTTGGCGGTCAGAGGGAACGCCATGTAGGCAGGGAGGACGATGCAATCCAGACTGCCCCGCAAAGTGCTTGATCCAAGGAGCCACTGCGTGCCTAGGCTAGAGGCTGGCTCAAGGAGTATAAGAACCGGTCAGTTGCCTGTCATTGACTACAGTTCTTACCTCTGAGAGTCCCAACAGAGTTGTCAATTAGAGGCAGACATGAAAGAAGCATTGGTTACTGTAAGCCCCAGGAGTTCGCTCCTCGTGCGAAAGTGACCAGGTGCTAAGGACACAGTGGAAGGAAGTGAACCCTATGAACTGCTGAGTGTGGTACCTTTGCTGTGAGGGTGATATAATCTCTTGGTTGAAATACCAAGAGCAGTCGGTGGGAACCATTGTGCCGGAACCCATTTTCTAGACCGTCACCTAAGGCAGGTTGACAAAGGATTATGGGCCCATACTGAGTAGTTGTAAGGCACGCTTCTACGCGTTCTCTCACCCTCTTTGTCTTACAGCGCGCATCAGCTCCATCAACTCCATCAGCTCCATCTGCTCCATCAGCTCCAACGTCGAGTGGTAGCACTTAGCAAATAGGGGCCAAAGATAAGCTCTCCCTTTGGAGGTACGACCCTTGGATCCTAACAAGGATAAGCTCTGCCCTTGGAGGCACAACCCTGGGTTCGCTAGTGTAAGTTTTCCTAGATTCGGAGGTGATCAACAGCTCACAAGTAAGCGATGGGTATGCCCCTTCTAAACTAGTAGCAAACAACAGCCTACATCAGCCTAGATCAGCCTCAACGAAGGAGAGAAGCACAGAAGCAGAGGAGTAATATGATGATACCCGTGACGCTCACTCTCAAACAGGTCAACGGTGGGATGTCATAGTTCACACGGGTTGGTTTTCCCTTGTGGAGATGGCAATTTGAGATTGTCATGAGGGTGCGTGGCTCCTTGAAGATGTTCCTTGGATAAGAGGTTGAACCCCAAAGAACTGATCCTGGATATGAAGTGTGAAGAGTCAAAAATGACATAGCGCTTGCAATTCTTGTGACATTAGTGCATGAGTCACAACATGTCCACCTCCAAGGTATCACACATGCATCAAAGGCTTATGAGAAGCTTGGACGTGTACCCAATCAACGGCTCTTGCAAATTGTCTCTTCATCCTTCAACAGTTGATTTCGACGAGGGTGAACAAGGGAGAGTCGATTTCGGACTACTTGTTACACTTTGAACAAGGAAATCGATACCAACATGCAGGCCATGATCCTCCTCATGGTACTACCTAAAAGCAGGGGTCCTCTGATCACCAATTTTGGCGGTTGCAAGGAGGAGGATTTGACATATGAGGCAGCGTCTGAGTACGTGCGCATTGAAGCCATGCGTTGCACCGGTAGTGAGGCTAGCATTTCACCCTATGCTGCACAGTACGGTGGTCTTGTCAACAACTCCTCTTATGGTGAGAGCAGCAGTGGAAGCGGTCGCGATGGAGGAAAACACACTGGTGGCGGTGGAAAGAGTTCAAAGCGTCCTTGGAAGTGCGATAACTGTGGCAAGCCTAGGAATTTGGCAGGAAATTGGAGGGCTCCCAAGAAGAAAGACTGAGATCATGGTGAACATGACGGCTGAGAGCGTGCCGGCAACCAACGGAATGGTAGTGCTCAAGGGTGGAATCTACGGGCTCGACTTTGGCACGAACCACCACTCTACAAGGGAGAAGGATGGGTTCATCATCATTAGGGACCCTCAATGTCGCTTCAGGTCTGCCAACGATAGCCTTGTCCATGTGCAAGGGGAAAGAGATAAGTAGATCAGCATCAACCTGAATAGTGCAGAAAAAGATTAAAAGCTGGAGAACATCGTCTACATGTCGCCTTTTGCGGCAAACCTCTTCTTAGGGTCCAAAACCACAGACCACAACATGATGGTCGATTTCACGGAGGAGGAGGCCGTGATTGTCTAGAAAAATGACATCAAGATCTTCTATCCTAAGGAGAGTCTTATCGCACAAGTCCCAAGAGTTGATGGGCTCCATGTAGTGCAGACCAAGATCCTTGAGGGTACCAATGGGGGATATTATGCGGTTGAGAGCCCAAATCTCCAAAGCTACATGCTGCACCACAGGCCATCAGCATGGCGGCCAGCTACACCGACACAGATGCTAAGCTATGGCACAAGCGGTCTGGCTTGCAAGTACTAGAGGAGAGAGGGAGCCTTGGAGCAGTAAACATGTGGGACTGGAAGGGCATCACTTGTGGTGAAGAATGGTTGTTCAATCGCTCAAAATGATTGCGTACATATAGAGCTGCAGCTTGGGCAAGTCAGCCCTCTCACAAGCCACACCACTTAGCCGTGGAAGCTAAGGCTCACACACTAGAGTCCATAAACTAACACAAGAGGGGAAATCAGCCCAGCAATCAGGTTGACCACTCACACACAACCCGGACAGCTAGAAAATGCTCTCAAGCCACACTCCTAGTAGTCACATAAGCAACAATCCCAAAGAGAATTGCCATGTGTCCATGGCTAGCACACAAGGAACTCACCTCACCTAAAAAGTAAGGAGAGAAACCTTTTTCATAGTGAGCACACTCTGACGAGGCAACTCAAGAATCTAGGACCTTCTTGGATATTTCTCCCATCAGGTCTTGACCGTGGACCTCTTGCCTTTGTCTTTTCTCAAGCTTAGCGAAGGCATGGACTCATCGCCCATTGTCACACGGATATCGTCGGTCCATGATCCGGAAAACTTTGAAAATTGACATCTCCTAATCTAATCGTTTGATCAGCCTCAAACTTGGACAGTAGACAATTTGCCACCTGATCTTTCTAATGGTGAAGTTGGATTGACCATCGCAATAGGTATCTAGTAGTTTCCTGGAACTTGCTCTTGTGGACTTGAAACTAAGGTTGATGACTCCTTTCCTGACGATCTCCCACTTTGCCGCAGTCAGAGTGGGCTGAGTCGACATGCTTTCAAGCATATCTGCTACTTCTCACGAGTCATTGGCTTGGTAAGGAAATCAGCAACCTGCTTGCTCGTTCGAGTAAGATTCTGCTTGATAGCGCCCTCGTGCACCACGTGCATGATAAAGTGATATGCAATGTCAATGTGCTAGGTGCGTGCATGGTACTCACGATTCTAAGCGAGTGCGATTGTGCTCTGGTTGTCGACGTGCTCAGGATCTGGCACTGCTGCACTCCCACTCCTCTCCGACATGAGTCACTAAAGCCAAACTCCTTCCTTGGCTCCAAAGCCGAGAGAGACGTACTCAGCTTGCGTGCTTGAGGTGGCCACGACCACCCGCCGTTTGCTGCACCAACTGTTGGTCCCACCATTCATGAGGACATGTCCAGAGATGGGCTTGGTCCTTAGTGTTTGAAGCGAAATCTGCGTCTGTGTAGCCAATGATGTTTTTGTTGGCATTGTAGGTGATGCCGATGTTGATGGTTCCAACAAGGTAGTGCAAGATCCGCTTCACGGCCATTTGGTACTCAGGTCCGAGGTTCGCCATGTGAGGGCTCATAGCGCTCATAGCCTTGTGCGACGTCCGGCCTGGTTGCCACCATCAGGTACATGAGACCTTGACAGCGCTCTGGTACTTCTATCGCTCAGCTGCATCCGCTTCTCCATTCAAGCTCATGAGGTACTGCCGCGTCTCAAGCGGCATGCCGATGGGTCTGGTCTCTGTAATGCCAAACCGCTAAAAAATATCCTTCATGTAGCGGCTCCGTTGCACTGAGACACGACGTGATTTGCGGTCACACGCGATCTGGATTCCGAGGAAGTATGATGCCTCCTCGAGATCAGACATGTCGAAGCACTCCTGCATGGCTTACTTGAACTCCTGCAGAGCACACATGCTAATGGAAAGGAGGAGCATGTCATCCACATAGATGATGATGATGAGCACCTCGTGACCATACTGCTAGTGATAGACGTTGTAGTCACACCCATTGCGCTCAAACCCCACACACTGCAGCAGCGCATCCAATTCCTGGTTCCAAGCATGTGAGGCTTCCATGAGGCCGTAGAATGAGTTTTGCAGCTTAGAAACCAGGTGTTCTTGGCCATCCATGAAAAATTCCTCCGGCTGCTCCATGTAGATTTCCTCCTCCAAGTCACCGCTCAAAAATGTCGTCTTGACATCCATGTGGTGAATTTCGAAGTCCTCAGGTGCTAATATGCTCCTTGTCCATGGATGACATTGGGACAGGCACAGGACGGACTAGGCATGCACTGCTACCTTAGAGTAAGTCCCGTAAGTCTGGTCGAGATAGACAAGGCATGCATTGCTCCTTTGGAGTAAGTCCCCTTGGTCTATGCAGGATAATATAGCGAGCAACCACTATCTATGACAACTCCTTGTGGATTAGACATTCCAGAGTTAGTCTCTAGAGTGAGATGTCACTGGGTCAAATTTCAGCCCAGTCACTATTTTTTGTTTTGACTAAAAGGGGGACAGGAATCTCCGCCTTGTGATACTCGATAGAGATCACTATGTTCGAGAATCCCTCTCACATCTTCTTGACAGGTCTACCTTCATTCAAGTTGAGTCTAACATCGATCACATAAAAGAGCAGCACCTCTCCATCAGGGAGAACTACTCAACCTCTGGACTCCTGGCTGAGAATCTGTGGAAACTCTTTCTCCAAGAATCCAAAGGAGGGTGGCGACCTGCTGCCTTCTACGTCCTCATGAAGGTACACAAGACTCGAACAGTTGGCTGACCAATTGCTGCATGCTACAGTTGGATCACAACTATTGTCTCAAAATGGCTTGACACTAAGTTGTAAACCTTGGTTTGCAACCAGCCAACTTTCTTAAAGGACATCTCCTCTCTACTTTTAGAGTTGGAAACCTTGGACCTCCCGTCAGACACCATGCTTGCCACATACGATTTCTCTCTTTATCCTAGCATTCCCATCTCTAGAGCCCTCAACTACATCGAGGGACTTCTACTCCAAGATGGGCATAAAAAAACTATTGTCATCATGCAGCTCCTCTCATGGGTCATGCACAATTCCTATGTAGAGTTCCAAGGAATGACATACAAGCAAGTGAAAGGCACGGCCATGGGCACTCCAACAGCCCCGGCCTTTGCCATCTTGTTCATGAGTTATTTGGATCTTGAGGTGAAACAAGCATGTCTCGGTCAACCCCTTGTCCATCGTCGATACATCGATACATCAATGCTAGCCTACTGCTTTGGATATGAGACAAGAACAGCCTCCTCCTCTTTCTAGCCTCTTTCAACTCCATCGACGACAACATCAAGCTCAAGTGGGAGATCTCAAGTTTTACAGTGGATTTCTTAGATCTCAAACTATTCAAAGGATCAAGGTTTGAGGCTACAAAACCTCTGGATGTGAAAACGTTTTAGAAACCCACGAACAAGTACCTCTACCTCCCTTTCGACAGCTACCACCCACGGAGTTGCCTTTGAGCTTTTATTCTCTGAGAGCTCCAAAGAAACATTCTCAGGTCGTCCTCACCAACGGACGAGCTCAACATCAAGAAGGCTTTTTAATCTCAGCTGAGAGCTTGTGGCTACACATAAAAATTCCTTCTTACCCTCTTTGATAGGGTACAACATGGCCAACAGCTGGAAGCAATCTCATAGTTGCGGCAATGCTCTTAACTTTCTCCATCTACCACTGCCTTAGTTAGACCCTTGGTATTAAAGACTCTCTTGAACCCACGTTTAGAGAGCTTACACCGTAGCTTGTGCTTCCGCCGGTTTTCTAGAGGTCTACAGGGGCTCAATAGCAAAGTGTTTTTTGGCAGGTCAATCATAGCATGGAGACTACCCGGAAAAATCAAGATGTACATCATGTCCTCTAGTTTAAAGCTTTAACTACCATGCTGCCACTAAAGGACCCTGCATAAACCCCAGGCCTCAACGATGTCAGCTGCTCTCTGATGTATTTGAGCACACATGTTATGTTTATTCTATATGACACTGATGAAGGCCACCCGGCCGAAACCGGTACGCCAATTCGAATCTTTTTCCACGTCGTTCGCTTCCCCCTTCTCTCTCTTCCCTTTGCAGTACCATGCCCTTGCAGCTCTGAGATGTATACCTCCCACACGCTCCTAAGGGCGGGGAAACCAACAAGCGCGACAAAAAATGCAACTCCATCAAATGCGACAACAACAAGGGCAGCCCCAACCACAACTGCCTCAACGGGCACAACTGCGATGACAAGCAGAAGGCGAACAAGCCAACTGGTATCAAGAAGAATAAATCCTTCAAGCACAAGGATTCAAAAGACACCTAAGGCCGCGAGAGTGGCATACATCGGCAAGCCTCCCCTTGCATGATCTTTCCCTTCCGCTGTTCTCCCAAAAAACCCCTTCCGAGGTTGAAAACCGCGTCACCAATAATGGTGTCTACAATTTTAGCCTTAGATTCCTCTCTGATAATGAACTTAATGTTCTCGGCCTGGGCCTGAACTTTGAAGTATGTCCCAGGCCATGCTCTTTCTCTGCCATCATGCCTTACCTGAAGAATCTGTTTAGATGTGTCAAACTCATCGGGTTGTTTAGGGAAAATCCTCAAAAATCTGCTCCTAGATTTAGGGTACCAAATCCATCCTGGATGCCACCCACGGTACCAAGAGAGTTGGAGGGATATTTTCATCTACTACTTTCTGAATTAGCTGAATTGAACGAGAGCACCAAAGAATGGAGGAGAATTAACATCTCCAAAAAGACGTGGGCTGTACTTCTTTGACTCCGGAACGACAGGTCCATTATGATCAAAGCTCCTAACAACAATCTTGGTCTTGTGATACTCGATAAAGATCAATATGTTCGAGAATTCCTCTCACATCTTCTTGACAGGTCTACCTTTCTTCAAGTTGAGTATAACATCAATCACATAAAAGAGAACCTCCTCTCCATCACGGAGAACTGCTCCACCTCTGGACTCCTGGCTGAGAATCTGTGGAAATTCTTTCTCCAAGAACCAAAAGGAGGGTGGCAACCTGCTGCGTTCTATGCCCTCATGAAGGTACACAAGACTCCAACAGTTGGCCGACCAATTGCTGCATGCTACAGTTAGATTACAACTAATGTCTCAAAATGGCTTAACTCTGAGTTACAAACCTTGGTTGGCAACCAGCCAACTTTCTTCAAGGACAGCTCCTCTCTACTTTTAAAGTTGGAAATCCTGGAGCCCTGCCGGACACCATCCTTGCCACGTACGATATCTCTCTTTATCCTAGCATTCCCATCTTTAGAGCCCTCAACTACATCGAGGGACTTCTACTCCAAGCTAGGCATCCAAAAATTCCTGTCATCATGCAACTCCTCTCATGGGTCATGCACAATTCCTATGTAGAGTTCAAAGGAGTGACATACAAGTAAATCAAAGGTATGGCTATGGGCACTCCAATAGCACCGGCCTTTGCCATCTTATTCATGAGTTATTTGGATCTTCAGGTGAAACGAGCATGTCTCGTTCAACCCCTTCTCCATTGTCGATACATCAATGATGGCCTACTCTTTTGGACAGGAGACAAGAAGAGCCTGCTCCTCTTTCTAACCTCATTCAACTCCATCAACAACATCAAGCTCAAGTGGGAGATCTCAAATTCTACAGTGGATTCCTTAGTTCTCACACTATTCAAGGGATCAAGGTCTGAGGCTGCAAAAACCGTGGACGTGAAAACGTTTCAGAAATCCATGAACAAGTACCTCTACCTCCCTTTCGGCAGCTACCACCCACAGAGTTGCCTCTAAGATTTCATCTTCTCTGAGCTCCAAAGATACCTTCTCAGGTCGTCTTCACCAATGGACTACCTTGACATCAAGAAGGCTTTCTACTCTCGACTCAGGGCTCGTGACTACCCACAAAAAATCCTTCTACCCCTCTTTGATAGGGTACGACATGCCTAACGGCCGGAAGGAATCTCAGCGACAACGCTCTGAAATTTCTCCATCTACCACTCCCTCAGAAATACCCTTGGTATCAAAGACTCTCTTCAACCCACGTTCAAAGAGCTTACACCTTAGCTTGTGCTTCTCCCGGTTTTCTAGACGACTACGGGGGCTCGATAGCAAAGTGTTTTGTAGCAGGTGAATCATAGCATGGAGACTACCTAGAAAAATCAAGACGTACATAATGTCCTCTGGGTTAGAGCGTGAACCAGCATGCTGCCACTGAGGGACCCGGCATAAACCCTAAACCTCAACAATGCGAGCTGCTCTCTGATGTATTTGAGCGCGCGTATGATGTTTCTTCTGCATGGCACTGATGGAGGCCACTCGGCCAAAACCGATGTGCCAATTTGAACTTTTTAAGACGTCGCTACCTTCCCCC
>SZWC01000285.1:283404-302502 GCA_023375785.1 Penium margaritaceum | reverse complement strand
AGATCAGTGGCTATAAAATGCCACTGCTTGTGAGCCTTGATAAAGTGTACATTCCCAGTCAATTGAGGCCAAAACTATTGCCTCAATCTCTGACCAGATTTTTCCATCCTTGGAACCAGTTGCCTCCATAGCTTCAGTCTCTCCAAAAACAGTTGGTGGTGTGAACCAGCCACTGCTAGGGACCCTCCAGGGTGCACACTCACCCTCAGGCCAACAGAGCCAACAGCACGAATGCCACGACCAACGACGACGCACAAAGTCTGTCGCTTGCCCCTCAGAAGCGACAAGCCACCACGCCGGCTATGGACACCACCAACCTCGCACAAGTCCAGGATGTTGAGCATTCCATCAAGAATGACGACGAGGATGACACTATGATTCAGAATGCCGTCAACCAACCAAATCATCCGTCCGCTGCTCAGCCAGGCAACCCAGTGAATGTTGCTACCGCGATAGCCTTTGTTGTTGCTGCTCCTGCCGCGACAGCCAATCACGCATCAGCGAACTTTGCAACCAACCAGTCGCGTGTCAACGGAACCCCGTAAGCTGCATCTTGCGATGATAACTTTGCCTCCACCTAAGATGATCATCGTCATTGGCCAAATTGAGGTCAGCCTGGTGACCGGACCCCCGCCGCTTGAAATGGCGGCCATCGCCAAGGAAACCCTCGAGTTTGCCAAAAGCTTCCTCACCAAACTGAGCAAGGCCGACAAGTCTCTAGAAAAACTACTAGACCTTCAAGCAAACGACTACCTCACACGCTCCTGTTAAACCAGGGCCCTAGCATTCCATGCCAGCGACAAACTAGAAATGGAGGCTGAATGGACTTAGAAACTTCAGAACGCTCAGACTGTCCACGGCAAGCTTCTCCACCAAATCATCATCGACAGCAAGAAAGCGCATAGAAATGAAATCTTCCAGCGACTTGTCAACCTGAAGTCCCAACTGGACAGCCGTCTCATCACGATCTGCCACCCTATAAACCCACCTTTGATGGTTGCCTCTGTCTATAACATGAACAACTTCATCAACGACTGAAAGGAAAAAGTTGTGGCTGAAACTGATGCTGCAGTGCTCGACCTCATCGCACGCCATGAGCTGAGTCGCATGGCCACTGTGCACCACGCTGAAGCCGCTAACACAACCATGGCCTCTACAGTAGCAATAGCAAAAGCAGTGGACGAAGAACCCACTGTCCTAGAACTCGTCAAAGGCAAAGTCCAAAAACAGATGGCGGCTCTCAAAAAAGCCCATTTTGCTAGCATCAGCACCAAGAAGTCTAGCACGAAGTCCAGTACCAACAGGACAACTACCAACTCCATCAATCACACAACTAAACACTCCCCCAACGCTGCCATCAAAAAGGCCAAATTTGTGTACAATGAGAACAGGGGCTATAAGAAAAGAAGCCACAAGAATGCCAGGAGCAACGCTCCTAAGGGCGATAAAACCAACAAGTCCGACAACAAGCGCAACTCCATCAAACGCGATAACAAGCGCAGCTCCAACCGCAACAGTCACCACAACGGGTACAACCGCGGTGACAAGCAGAAGGCTGACAAGCCACTTGGCATCACGATCAACAAATCCTTCAAGCACAAGGATTCAAAAAATGCCTAAGGCCGCGAAAGCGGCATACATGTGCAAGCCTCCCCTTGCATGATCTTGCCTTTCTGCTGTTCTCCCTAGAAACCCCTTCCCAGGTTGAAAACCGCGTCACCAATAATGGTGTCTACAATCTCAACCGCATAATCGTCTCTCATAATCAACTCAATCTTCTCGACCTGGGACTGAATGTTGTAGTACGTCCCAGGCCATGCTCTTTCTCTGCCATAATGCCTGACCTGAAGAACCTGTTCAGATCTGTTATACTCATGTGGTTGTTTAGGGAAAGTCCTCATAAACGTGCTTCTATATTCAGGATCCCCAACCAATCGTGGATGCCACCCATGGTACCAAGAGAGTTGGAGGAACAATTTGAGCTACAGTTTTCTGAATTAGCTGAATTGTACAAGAGCACCAAATCATGGAAGAGAAACAACAAAACGACAGGTTCATTGTGATCAAGGCTGCTGACAAGAATATCGGCCTTGTGATACTTGATAGAGATCACTATGTTCGAGAATTCCTCTCACATCTTCTTAACAGGTCTACCTATGTTCAAAGGTGAGTGAAACATCAATCACATAAAAGAGCAACTCCTCTCCATCGGGGAGAACAGCTCCACCTCTGGAATCCTGGCTGAGAATCTGTGGAAATTCTTTCTCCAAGAACCAAAAGGAGGGTAGTGATCTGATACCTTCTATGTCCTCATGAAGGTACGCAAGACTCCAACAGTTGGCCGACCAATTACTGCATGCTATAGTTGGATTACAACTAATGTCTCAAAATGGCTTGGCTCTGAGTTACAAACCTTGGTTGGCAACCAGCCAACTTTCTTGAAGGACAATACCTCTCTGCTTTTAAAGTTGGAAACCTTGGAGCCCTGCTGGACACCATCCTTACCACGTACGATGTCTCCCTTCATCTAAGCATTCCCATCTCTATAGTACTCAACTACATCGAGGGACCTCTCCTCCAAGCTAGGCATCCAAAAACTCCTCTCATCATGCAACTCCTCTCATGGGTCATGCACAATTCCTATGTAGAGTTCAAAGGAGTGACATACAAGCAAGTCAAAGGTATGGCTATGGGCACTCCAATAGCCCCGGCCTTTGCCATCTTGTTCATGAGTTATTTGGATCTTCAGGTGAAACGAGCATGTCTCGTTCAACCCCTTCTCCTTCGTCGATACATCGATACATCGAGGCTGGCCTACTGCTTTGGACAAGAGACAAGAACAATCTCCTCCTTCAAGTCCATTGACAATAACATCAAGCTCAAGTGGGAGATCTCAAGTTCTACAGTGGATTTCGTAGATCTCACTCTATTCAAGGGATCAAGGTTTGAGACTACAAAATCTCTGGACGTGAAAACGTTTCAAAAACCCATGAACAAGTACCTCTACCTCCCTTTTGACAGCTACCACCCACGGGATCGCCTCGTAGCTTTCATTACCTCTGAGCTCCAAATATATCTTCTCAGGTAGTCTTCACCAACGGACTACCTCGACATCAAGAAGGCTTTTTATTCTCGGCTCAGAGCTCATGGCTACCCATAAGAATTCCTTCTACCCTTCTTTGACAGGGTACAACATGCCCAACGGCCGGAAACAATCTCAAAGCTCTGCCAACGCTATGAACTTTCTCCATCTACCAATGCCTCAGAAAGATCCTTGGCATTAAAGACTCTCTTGAACCCACGTTTAGAGAGTTTACACCTTAGCTTGTGCTTCCGCCGGTTTTCTAGACGAATTCGGGGACTCAATAGCAGAGTGTTTTGTAGCAGGTCAATCATAGCATGGAGACTACCTAGAAAAATCAGGATGTACATAATGTCCTCTAAGTTGAAGTGTGAACCACCACGGTGGCACTAAGGGACCCGGCATAAACCCTAGACCTCAACAGTGCGAGCTGCTCTCTGATGTATTTGAGCTCACGTGTGATGTTTTTTCTCTATGGAACTAATGAAAACCACCCAATCGAAACCGGTATGCCAATTTGAACTTTTTCGCACGTCGGTTGATTCCCCCCTCTCTCTCCCCTTTGCAGTACCGTGCCCTTGTAGCTCTCAGATGTCTACCCCCCACATAGATAGTGACCAGGTTCTAAGGACACAATACAAGGAAGTGATTCGTATAAATTGCGTAATGTGGAACCATGGCTGTGAGGGTGATATCATCTCTTGGTTGCAATACCTAGAGCAGTCGGGGGGAACCATTGTATTGGAACCCGTTTTCTAGACCGTCACATTAGGTAGGTTGACAATCCGCACACATCAGAGTGAATCAAGTCCAAGATTGCTGCTAAACATTGCCCATTATGCTGGAAGGACTTTCTATTTACCTTACCTTGGAGGGATGGCTCACACAGCTTCTTGCACTTTCCCTCATCATTTGCCTTGCATCCCTCCATCCTATGAACCACTTCGTGCTGCTGTATAGCTTGCACTGTGCTATCGGCCACATGGCCAAACTGCCTGTGCCACAGCTCAGCATCTTTGTTGGTGGAGTTGGTCGCCATGGTAACGGCCTGTGGTGCAACATCAGGCTTTGGAGACTTGGCCTCTTCAGCCACCGCATATCCCTCGTTGGTACTCCCAAGGGGCTTGGGCTGCAGTGTATAGAGCCCATCAACTCTTGGGACTTGTGCGACAAGATTCTCCTTAGGAAAGGAGATCTTGATGTCCTTGTTCTTGACAATCACGGCCTCCTCCTCTGTGAAGATGACTGTCATGTTGTGGTTCATGATTTTTTACACAAACAAGAGGTTTGCCGCAAAAGACGGCATGTAGAGCACATTCTCTAGCTTCAAGTCTTTTTCAGCACCTTTCACGTTGATGTTGATCAACTTATCTCCGTCGCGTTGTGCATGGACAAGGCTGCCATTGGCACATCTCAAACGACGTTCAGTGGCTCCAATGGAGATAACCCATCTTTTTCCCTTGAAGAGTGGTGGTTTGTGCCAGAGTCCAGCGCGTAGGCTCCACGCTTGAGCACTGCTGCTCCCTTGGTTGCCGGCACGCTCTTAGCCATCATGTTTGTGAGCACTTCTTGGAAGGCTCCTTCTTGGGAGCCGTGCACTCCCGTGCCCAATGCCCAAGCTTGCCAAAGTTCTGAGAGATATCGTAGATCATTCCTCATTTTAGTGACCAAAAGGAGGACACAAAGGTTGTAAGAGGCATCTTAGATCATTCCAAGGTCCTTCTTGGTCGTTGGCGCCTCTTGGTAGTCACATGGAGCGCCGTGCAGGCACGAGGGATGATGAAATCCACATTGCCCCCAAAGTGGCTCATCCAAGGAGCCACTACTCACCTAGGCTAGACACTAGCTCAAAGACTATAAGGACCTATGAATTGAGTCTCATTGACTACAGTTCTTACATTTGAAATTCCTAATAGAGTTGTCCACTAGAGGCAGATTTTAAAGTAGCATTGGTTGGTCTTCACTGTTTGTAGGTGATCAACAGCTAGTGTTTGTTCTTCTTTGTTTGCAGGTAATCAACAGCTAAGGGGTAAGCAACGAGTCTGCACCTTCTAAACTAGGAGCACACAACAGCCTACATCAGCCTACATTGGCCTAAACAAAGCAGAGACGCAAAGAAGCAAAGAAGCAGAGAAGCAGCTGTTGGGAAAGGAGCCATCGGACTCAGTTTCAGTTCTGGAGGAGCAAATTCCAGAAAAACACCACATGCCTACTCTAATCATTGATCTGACGGTCCGAGGTGGCAAAATGTCTACGATTCAAGTTTGGGGCCGATCCAACAGTAGCATTGGGAGATATGAATTTTCGAAGTTTCCAGGGTCATCGACCGCCGATATCTGGGTGACCATGGGCGATGGTCATCGCCCATGGTCACCCATGCCTTAGCCTCATAAATGGAAAAAGCAAGATGTCCAGGGTCAAGACCTCATGAGAGAAATATCCAAAAGGTCCTAGATTCCTAGGTTGCCTTGTCAGAGTGTACTGACTATGAAAAAGATACCTCTCCTTACTTTTTAGGTGAGGTGAGATCTTTATTTGCTAGCCAAGGACACATGGCGATTCTCCATGAAATTGTGGGTTATGTGACCACTAGGAGTATGCCATGAGAGCATTTTCTAGCTCTCTCGGTTGTGTGTGAGTGGCTTGCCTGATTGCTAGGCTGATTTCCTCTCTTGTGTGATATTATTGACTCTAGTGTGTGAGTCTTAGCCTCCATGGCTAAGTGGTGTGGCTTATGAGAGGGCTGACTTGCCAAAGCTCTAGCTGTATATGATCTCCATCATTTTAAGTGATTGAATAACCATTCTTGGACACAAGTGATGCCATTTCAGTCCCACATGTTTACTGCTTCAAGGCTCCTTCTCTCCTCCAATTACAACACTTGGTATCATATCCAAGTTTTGCCACTTTCAGCCAGCACACGCCATCACTTTAAGAGTGACAGATAAGGGTGAAGCAATTACTACATCTGAAAATCAACCACCAGATGTTCACTTTCAAAAGATAAGCTTTCCAATGATCCCAAGATCGCAAAGATCCAACAATTGGATTTAGAGTTATGCCAAAAACGAGGCCGTCTAGGACTACACTCTTCTCGCTGAGTAAGACTATCGCCTTGTGATGACCATAACTCTCTAGTTTCTTTGTAAAACTTAACAAGTAGTACATGCAAATTGAAGTATTTTCCCTAAGCTTTCCATTGGCAGGAAAACATTTGCATTCCATTGATTTGTTTGGGAGAAACGTTGTTTACACGCTGGCAGGTGTAAATTCGAGTAGGAGCAGCAACATGCTCTGTTTTCAAAAGGGCATATCTCTAAAAGTCCAGTGTTCATGACCCTGTTTTACAGGTCTTTCTGAAAGGTTTTGAGCTGAATTTTCTAGTGAAGGGCTCATTTTTTCCATATTCTGAGTCTGCTGGCCTTTACAGTCACTTTTCAGTCATTCAGATTTTTGGCAGAAGCAGGAGCAGAAGTAGCAGCAGGCGTGGTAGCTTCGCCTCTCAAGGGCATTGCTGAGCATCACCAAAGCTCAAAATGGCAGCAGCAGGCGTAGTTACAGCAGTCTTGCCCTTGGAGAGGCTGGAAGGATGCACCAACGACATGTTTTTGAAGATCCATACCCGCCTCCTTTTGTAGGAGAGGGGCTTGTGGGAGGTGGTGAGCGGCGACGAGCGCGCTCCACCTCCATTGGCAAAAGGCATCATCACAACAGGACTGGTGGCGGGGAAGACGCTGTAGAAAGGTGCAGTAGATGCAAGTTCTTGTACAACTTCAGCGGCGGCATATGAGGAGTGGAAGAAGAAGGAGAGGCAGGCCTACAGTCTCGTGTCAACACCATCTCCAATTGACATCTTCAGTACGTGAGTGACAAGGCTACTTTTGCAGTATCAAAAGAGGGGTGGAACAAGTTGTGTAAGAAGTATGAGAGCAAGGATCATGCATTCCTCATGCTTTTGGGGGAGAAGATGATGGCGTTAAAAATGCAGGGTGGCGAAGGGATAGAGGCATAGTTGGACAGGACGAAGGAGCTGGCGAAGCAATTGAAAGCGGTTGACAACCTTGTGGAAGACACGTGCTTTGTCCTCCTCTTGCTAAAGGGACTCCCAAAGAGCTATGACAAGGTGCAAGAGACGTTGGAGTGCCAGCCAACTCTTGGCCTGGACTTCATCTGCATGTACCTGGTGTAGTTAGAACTACGTCACAATGCAGCAAAGTGTAATGGCGGTAGCAGCAATAGTGAAGCAGCTTTCATGGCCATGGGCTTATGCAACCAACAGTAGCAACAGTTTGGGTAGCAGAGAGGCAAGAAGAAGGGCAAGTGCCACTATTGCCTAAAAGAGGGGCACTACAAGAAAGAGTGCTTCAAAACGTGCAGCAGCAACAAAAGCAGTAATCTCCAAAACAGGAGCAGCAGTCACAACAACGTCAGCAGTAGTAGCAGCAGCAGTAGAACGAGACCGGCATGCTCCATTTTGGCAACATGGTGGTCGCCAAGGAAGTATGCGACCGCCTCTTCATGACAAAGTCTGACATGTTGTAGAAGGAAAAGACGGATCTGGTGTGTTACAAGGACTCAGGGTGTACCAATTGTCTGACGCACCAGAAGGAGTGGTTCATGCAGCTGCTCTCCATTCCCCCTCCAACCGATTGCATAGAGTGATGATCGTGTGGTGTATGGTGAGGGGATTGGGATTGTGGAGATGTGATTGGAGATCTCGCAAAGCATTGAAGTGGGGGTATTCCATGGCGTGCTGTACGTACCTAATGCTGCGTTGAATTTTTTCTCAGTTTCCTCTCTCACCAACACAAGACTACGAGTCGTCTTTGACGACTACTGTGGCTACATCCTCGACAAGAAAACAGGAGAGGAGTTGGCCAGGTCGGTGAAGGAAGTTGACATGTACTACCTGTTGGGGGCGACCAAGATCCCGCGCAACCACAGTGTGTAGTAGTGGTGCAGGTAATTGATGGCGAAATCTTGCATGCACGCTATGGCCACATCGGCATGCGTGCCTTGCAGCAACTTCAAGCAAAGTAGATTGTGTGTGACTTTGCCACCATCTCTAACCTTGAGAAGAAATTATGCATCGGCTGTTTGGAGGGAAAGCAGCATCGCGAGGCATTCTCCGAAGCAGGGGAGCGCGCGAAGGAGGTGTTGGAGCTGCTGCACACAGACTTGTGTGGCCCGATGCAGACCTACAGCCTTAGAGGCTCTAAGGATTTTCTCACCTTCATTGATGATTTCAGCTGCTACACAAATGTGTATTTCCTTTCCTCCAAGGACTAGTGCTTTGATAGGTTCAAGGCCATGGTGGAGAACCAGACTGGCAAGAACATCAAGGCGCTGCGCAGCGACTGTAGTGGAGAGTACCTCAGCAAGGAGTGCTAGGACTATCTTGTAACAACAGGCATCAAGGCACAGCGCATTGGGCCATACTCACCCCAGGAGAACAGCGTAGCAGAATGCTCCAACCGTACCATTGTTAAGTCAGCGCACTCCATGCTGCACGCGGCTTGGCTCACCTACGACTTTTTGGTCGAGGTAGTGAGCACTGCGGTGTACATCAAGAACCGTAGTCCAACCAAGGCCCAAGAGCAGATGATGCCGTACGAGGCGTGGTTCCGCAAGAAGCCAGGCGTAGGTCATCTTCGCGCTTTTGGTAGCTTGGCGACATGCACGTGCCGAAGGAGATGCGGCAAAAATGGGATGTGAAGAACGCACAGATGCTGATGATCGGCTATGAAGTGGCAAGCAAGGCGTATCATCTCTACGAGAGGGATAATGGCCAAGTCATTATGTTGAGGGATGTCGTTTTCAACAAAAGTAACCTCATCGGCACCAAAATCATCTGCGAAGAGGCAACAGAACTAGCAGCTGATGAAGCTATGGGAGCAGACATTCTCCTTGACCCCGCCTCTCTTCAACCTTCTCCTCGTGAAAGTGGAAGAACCACTCTGTTCTCCCATGTCTGATGTAGCAGATATAGTAGTCTCATTCGCAAAAGCAGAGGAAGAAGATGTACCACCATCAATAGGAGTAGTAGTACCAGCAACACCGCACCAGCCGCCAGCTAACGCCCCAGTACCAGGTCGTAGGTACCCTCTCATGGTGCGCTACAAGCCTTGTGAACGTGGGCATTCTGGATTCTCTAAAATCCAAACCAGAGGAACATCTCATTTGCAACAAAGTATGATGAGCTGACGTCTTACAAGGAGGCCATGGCTGCACCAGATATAGCACATTGGGTGCAAGTAGTGTAGCAAGAGATACTATCGTAGCTGGACAAGGTAATCAAGTGCAAGTGGGTATTCAAGAAGAAGGTCGTAAATGGCAACCTTAACAAGTACAAGACAAGGCTGGTCGCCAAGGGCTACTCGCAATAGGAAGGCATGGACTAGTTGAAAACCTTTGCTCCTAATCCAAAGTATGCCTCTATGCACACGTTCCTTACTTATACATCAGCTGAGGATTTTGAGATTCACCACATGGATGTCAAGACGGCATTCTTGAATGGTGACTTGGAGGAGGAAATCTATATGGAGCAGCCGGATGGATTTTTCATGGATGGCCGGGAGCACCTGGTTTGCAAGCTCGAGAAGTTGCAATATGGCCTCAAGCAAGCAACGCGTGCTTGGAATCAGAAATTGGATGCGACGCTGTAGTGCATGGGGTTTAAGCGTAGTGAGTAAAGTTATAGCCTCTTTCGCTGGCAGCATTGTCATGAGGCGCTCATCATCATCGTCTATGACATACTCCTTCTTTCCAATAGCATGTCTGCACTGCACGAGTTCAAGGAGGCCATGTATGAGCGTTTCCAGATGTCTGATCTCGGGGAGGCATCATACTTCCTCACAATCCACATCACATGTGACCGCAAATTACGCTCTATTTTGCTGTAGTAAAGCCGCTACATCAAGGATGTTTTGCACCATTTTAGCATGGCGGAGGCCAAACCCATCGGCACGCCGCTGGAGACGAGGCAGTACCTCGTGAGCTTCAATGGAGAAGCAGATGCAACTGAGCGGCAGAAGTACCAGAGCACTGTCAACAGTGTCATGTACTTAATGGTGGCAACCAGGCCAAACCTCGCCCAGGCTGTGAGCACTGTGAGCTTCACATGGCGAGTCCCGGACGTGAGGACCAGAAGGCAGTGAAGCAAATTTCCTACTACCTTGCTGGAACCATCATCATAGGTATCACCTACAACGATAACGACAATAACATCATTATCTATATAGATGCAAATGGGGCTCAAAACCCTTAGGACCGCAAGCTCATCTCTCGACATGTGTTCCTCATGCATGGTGGGGCCCTCACCTGGTGTAGTAAGCGGCAGGTGGTCGTGGCCACATCAAGTACAGAAATTGAGTATGTCTCTTTGAGCTTTGGAGCCAAGGAAGCAGCTTGGCTTCACCGTCTCATGGCGGAGATGAGTGGGAGTGCAACTATTCTAGTTCCTCTATGCGTTAACAACCACAGCAAAGTCGCACTCGGCATGGCACAAGCAAAACCCATCGGCATAGTATAGGCAAAACCCATCGGCACGCCGCTGGAGACGCGGCAGTACCTCGTGAGCTTCAATGGAGGAGTACATGCAGCTGAGCGGGAGAAGTACCAGAGCGCCGTCGGCAGCCTCATGTACCTGATGGTTGCAACCAAGCCAAACCTTGCACAGGCTGTTATCAATGTGAGCCAACACATCGCAAACCCCGGACCTGAGCACCAGAAGGCAGTGAAGCGGATCTTCCGCTACCTTGCTAGATTCATCAACATTGCATCACCTACAACAGCAATGACAACAGCATCATCGGCTACACAGATGCAGATTGGGCTTCAAACCCTAAGGACCACAAGTCCATCTCTGGACATGTGTTCCTCATGAATGGTGGTGCCATCAGCTGGTGTAGGAAGCGGCTGGTGGTTGTGGCCACCTCAAGCACGGAAGCTGAGGACGTCTCTCTCAGCTTTGGAGCCAAGGAAGTAGTTTGGCTTCAGCGCCTCATGGCACAGATGAGAGGGAGAGTAGCAGTTCTAGTTCTTGTGCGCGTCGATAACCACAGCGCAATTGCACTCTCCAAGAATCGTGAGCACCATGCACGTACCAAGCACATTGACACCGCATATCATTTCATCAGACACATGGTGCAGGAGGGTGCTATCAAGCTAGAGTTTACTCCAACAAGCAAGAAGGTTGCTAATTTCTGCACAAAGCCTCTGACCCGTGAGAAGCAGCAGTTCTGCATGACGACATGTGGACTTAGCCCACTCTGATTGTGGCAAAGTGGGAGATTGTTGGGAAAGGAGCCATCCGGCATAGTTTCAGGTCCACAGGAGCAAGTTCCAGGAAACTACCGGATGCCTGCTCTGATTGTCAGTCCGACTCCACTATTGGAAAGATCAAGTGGCAAAATGTCTATGGTCTACGTTTGAGGCCGATCCAACAGTCGGATCAGAAGATATGAATTTTCGTAGTTTCAGGGTCATCGACCGGCGATATCCGGGTGACCATGGGCGATGGCTCCATGCCTTAGCCTGAGAAAAGAGAAAGGCAAGAGGTCCAGGGTCAAGACCTAATAGAAGAGATATCCAAAAAAGTCCTAGATTCTTGGGTTGCCTTGTCCTTGTGCTGACTTGGAAAAAGGTACCTCTCCTTACATTTTAGGTGAGGTGAGATCGTTGTGTGCTAGCCATGGACACATGGCGATTCTCCATGGGATTTTGTGTTATGTGACCACTAGGAGTGTGCCATGAGAGAATTTTCTAGCTCTCTAGGTCGTGTGTGAGTGGTCAGCCTGATTGCTACGCTGATTTCCTCCCTTGTGTGAGATGATGGACTCTAGTGTATGAGCCTTAGCCTCCATGGCTAAGTGGTATGGCTCCTGAGAGGGGTAACTTGCTTAAGCTCTAGCTCTATATGTACTCCATCATTTTGAGTGATTTAACAACCATTCTGTAGCACAAGTAGTACCCTTCCAGTCCCACATGCTTGCTGCTCCAAGGCATTTTCTCTCTCCTCCAGTTCTAATAAGTCGTATCTGAGCCAAGTTCTGCCACTTTCAGCCAGCACAGGCCGTCACTTTGAGAGTGACAGGTTGGGGTTAAACCTTCATAAATTTTAAGAATGAATCATGTCATCTTGAAGTTCAAGAGACAAGCTTTCCAACGAGCTGAAAATCACGAAGATCTAACAATCGGATTGAGAGTTATGTTCAAAACGAGGTCGACGAGGGCTAGACTCTTCTCTCGGAGTAAGGTTATGGCCTTGTGATGACCATAACTCTCTTGTTTCTTTGTCAAATTTAAAAAGTAGCACATACAAATTGAATTATATTTCCCAAGCTTTCCATTGGTGCATTAATATTTGCATTCCATTGGTAAGTTTGGGAGAAACGCTGTTTACAAGCTGGCTGGTGTGAGCTAGAGTAGGAGCAGAAGCATACCTTGTTTTCAAAAGGGCATATCTCTGAATATGCCAGGTTAATGACCCTGTTTTATGGGTCGATCTGAAAGTTTTTGACCTGAATTTTCCAGTGGTGCACTTAGTTTTTAAAAGTTCCCAGTTTGTGGGCGTCTAGAGTCCATTTTGTGTCAGACAAGGTTCTGTCTAAAGCAACAGTAGAAACAGGGATAGCGCCACCACTCAAGGGCAAGGCTGAGCATCACCAAAGCTCAAAATGGCAGTAGCAGGCATGGTAAGAGCAGCCTAGTCCTTGGAGAGGCTGGAAGAACACGCCAACTCCACGTTCTGGAAGATTTGTAAGCGTCTCCTTTTGGAGGAGACAGTCTTGAGGGAGGTGGTGAGCGGCGCCGAGCGCGTACTGCCTCCACACACAAAAGGCATCACCGCACCAGAGGTGGTGGTTGGGAAGACGGCGCAGAAATGTGCAGCAAATGCAAGTTCATCTACAACTGAAGCAGCAGTATATGAGGAGTGGAAGAAGAAGGACAGGCATGCCTATAGGCTGCCTGTCAACACCATCTCCAACCCGCATCTTCAGTACGTGAGTGACAAGGCTACTGCAAAAGAGGGGTGGGACATGTTGTGCAAGAAGTATGAGAGAAAGGATTGTGCATCCCTCATGCTTTCGGAGGAGAAGATGATGGCGTTGAAAATGCAGGATGGTGAAGGGATGGAGGAATACTTGGACAGGGGACAGGAGCTGGCAAAGCAGCTGAAAGCAACCGGCAACTTTGTGGAAGACACACGCTTCGTTCTCCTCCTGCTGAGGGGGCTCCGAATGAGTTATGACACGATGCAAGAGACGTTGGAGTGCCAGCCAACTCTCGACCTTGACTTCATCTGCACGTACTTGGTGCAGGTGGAGCTGCGTCACAATGCCGCAAAGCGTAATGGCTACAATAGCAGCATTGAAGCAGCTTTCATGGTGATGGGCTCACACAACCAGCAGCAGCAACAGTCCGGGCAGCAGAGAGGCAAGAAGAAGAGCAAGTGCCATTATTGCCAGAAAGAGGGGTACTACAACAAAGAGTGCTTCAAGTTCCAGCGGGACCCGAAGGAGCAGCAGCA
The DNA here is from genome assembly GCA_023375785.1 of Penium margaritaceum. Lineage (NCBI taxonomy): Eukaryota > Viridiplantae > Streptophyta > Zygnematophyceae > Desmidiales > Peniaceae > Penium > Penium margaritaceum. Next base: position 288,889 of record SZWC01000285.1, on the reverse strand, counting down.
GCTGCAGCAAAAGGAGCAATCTCCACAACAAGAGCAGCAGCAGTCACAACAACGTTAGCAGCACCAATAGCAGTAGCAGCAAAACCACACCACCGTGCGCCATTTTGGCAACATGAACGTGGCTAAGGAGGTGTACGACGGCCTCTTCGTGGCAAAGTCTGACATGTCGCAGAAGGAGAAGGCGGGTCTGGCATGGTACAAAGATTCTGGTTGTACCAAGAGTCTAACGAACCACAAGGAGTGGTTTACGCAGCTGCTCTCCATTCCCCACCGTCCGATTGCTTTGGCTCATGATCGGGTCGTGTATGGTGAGGGGATTGGGATTGTGCAGATGTGGTTGGAATCCCCGCGTGGCATTGAAGTGGGAGTGTTCCTCGGCGTGCTGTATGTACGTGATGCTGCGTTCAAACTTCTCTTAATGTCCTCTCTCAGTAACAGAGGAATGCGAGTCGTCTTTGACGATGACTATGACTTTATCCTTGACAAGGAAACCGGAGAGGAGTTGGCCAAGTCGGTGAAAGAAGGCGACATGTACCGCCTCCAAGGGGTAACCAAGATCCCGCGTGAGCAAAATCTTGCAGCAGTAGTGCAGGCTACAGATGGCAAAATCTGGCATGCACGCTACGACCACATTGGCATGCACGCCTTACAGTTACTTCAAATAAAGCAAATGGTGCGTGACTTACCGACCATCTCTAACTTTGAGCACCAGTTGTGCATCGGCTATTTGGAGGGGAAGCACCATCGCGAGGCGTTCTTTGGAGTAGGGGAACACGTGAAGAAGGTGCTGGAGCTGGTCCACACAGACTTGTGTGGCCCGATGCAGACCCAAGGCTTTGGAGACTTTAGGTATTTTCCCATCTTCAGTGATGATTTCAGCCGTTACACTACAGTGTATTTCCTTTCCTCCAAGGAAAAATGCTTTGAAAGGTTCCAGGAATTCAGGGCCATGGTGGAGAACCAGACACGCAAGAAAATCAAGGCGTTGTGCAGCGACCGCGGTAGAGAGTACTTGAGCAAGGAGTTCCAGGACTACCTCGTAGCAGCAGGCATCAAAGCGCAGCGCATCGCACCATACTCGCCGCAAGAGAATGGCGTAGCAGAACGCACCAATCGCACCATCGTTGAGTCAGCGCGCTCCTTGCTGCACGCGGCTTGCTTGACCTATGACTTTTGGGCCGAAGCACTGAGTACTGCGGTGTTCATCAAGAACCGCAGTCCAACCAAGGCCTTGGAGCAAATGACGCTATACGAGGTGTGGTTCAGCAAGAAGCCGAGCGTGGGTCATCTTTGCTCGTTTGGCATCTTAGCAAGCATGTACGTGCCAAAGGAAAAGCGGCAAAAGTGGAACACGAAGAGTGCGTATATGGTGATAATTGGCTATGACATGGCAAGCAAGGCGTATCGCCTGTACGAGAGGGATACAGGCCACGTCATGATCTCGAGGGATGTCGTTTTCAAGGAGTGCAACATTATTGGCACCACCATTGTCTATAAAGAGGTAACAGAAGCAGCAGCTGATGAGACAGTGGGAGCAAATATCTTTCTTGACCTAGTCTCTCCTGATCCTTCCTCCATTGCGACGGAAGGAGAACCAGTCTACTCTTCCATGTCTGATACAGTAGACATAACGGCCTCATCGGCAAAAGCAGAGAAAGAAGATGCACCACCATCAGCAAAATCAGTTGTGCCGGCAGCACCACGCTAGGTGTCTGCTAACGCTCCAGCACCAGGTCGAAGGTACCCTCTCAAGGTGCGTTACAAGCCTGGTGAGCCCGGGCATTTCTGGATGCTCCAGAAACCGAACCAGATGAACGTCGTAGTTGCAGCAGACCGTGATGAGCCATCTTACAAGGAGGCCATGGTTGCACCAGATGCAGCAAATTGGGCACAAGCTGTGTAGCAGGAGATACAGTCGCATCTCGTGAATGGTACCTGGGAGCTGACTGAGCGTCCACCTATACGCAAGGAAATCAAGTGCAAGTGGGTCTTCAAGAAGAAGAGGGGTGCAGATGGCAACCTCAAGAAGTACAAGGCGAGGCTGGTCGCCAAGGGCTACTCGCAGCAGGAAGGCATTGACTACACTCAAACCTTTGCTCCGTGCGCACGCTCCTTTCCTATGCAGCAGCAGAGGACTTTGAGGTTCACCACGTGGACGGCAAGATGGCGTTCCTGAATGGTGACCTGGAGGAGGAGATTGATATGGAGCAGCTGGAGGGTTTTGTCATGGATGGCGAAGAGCACCTGGTTTGTAAGCTGCAGAAGTCGTTGTACGAGCTCAAGCAAACATCGTGAGCTTGGAACCAGAAGAGGGATGCGGCGTTGCAGTGCATGCAGTTTGAGCGCAGCGAGTGTGACTTTAGTGTCTATCGCTGGCAGCATGAGCATGATGTCCTTATCATCATCGTGTTTGTGGATGACATGCTCCTCCTTTCCAACAGCATGTCCACACTAGAAGAGTTCGAGGAAGCCATGTAGGAGCGCTTCCAGATGTCTGATCTCGGGGAAGCATCATACTTCCTCGGTAATCAGATCACGCGTAACCGCAAATCACACACTCTCTCTTGCTGCAGCAGAGCCACTTCATGAAGGATATTTTGCAGTAGTTTGGTATGGCAAGGGTCAAACAGATCGGCACCCCGCTAGAGATGCGGCAGTACCTTGTGAGCTTCAATGGAGAAGCAAATGCAACTGAGCGGGAGAAGTACCAAAGCGCCATCAGGAGCCTCATGTACCTGATGGTTGCAACCAGGTCGGACCTCGCACAGGCTCTTAGCACTGTGAGAAAGCACATGGCCAATCCCGGACCTGAGCACAAGAAGGCACTTAAGCAGATCTTTCGCTATCTTGCTGGAACCATCAACATTGGCAGCACCTACAACACCAACGACAACAGCATCATCGGCTACACACACGCAGATTGGGCTTCAAACCCTGAGAACTGCAAGTCCATCTCTGGACATGTGTTCCTCATGAATGGTGGGGCCATAAGGTGGTGCAGCAAGCGGAAGGTGGTCGTGGCCACCTCAAGCACGGAATCTACGTATGTCTCTCTCAGCTTTGGAGCCAGTGAAGCAGTTTGGCTTGAGCGTTTCATGGCAGAGATGAGTGGGAGTGGAGCAGTTCTAGTTCTTATGCGCGTCTACAACCATAGCTCAATCGCACTCGCCAAGAATTGTGAGCACCATGCACGCACCAAGCACATTGATATCGCACATCACTTCATCAAGCACATGGTGCAGGAGGGTGCTATCAAGCTGGGATTTAATCCAACCAGCAAGCAGGTCGTTGAGTTGTGCACCAAGCCAGTGACCCGTGACAAGGAGCCGTTTTGCATGAAGACATGTGGACTTAGCCCACTATGATTGTAGCAAAGTGGGAGATTGTTGAGAAAGGAGCCATCCGGTCAGTTTCTGGTCCACAAGAGCAAGTTCCAAAAAACTACCAGATGCCTGCTTGGATCGTCGATCCGACTTCACCATTGGAAAGATAAGGTGGTATAATGTTTACGATCAAAGTTTGAGGCCGATGAAACGGTCGGATTGGGAGATATGGATTTCTGAAATTTTCGGGGTCATCGAGGGCCGATATCCGGGTGACCATGGGCGATGGCTCCATGCCTTAGCCTGAGAAAAGAAAAAGGCAAGACGTCCAGGGTTAAAACCTAATGGAAGAAATATCCAAGAAGGTCCTAGATTCTTGGGTTGCCTTGTCTCAGTGTGCTGACTAGGAAAAAGGTACCTCTCCTTGCTTTTTCGGTGAGGTGAGATCCTTGTGTGCTAGCCATGGACACATGGCGACTCTCCATGGGATTGTGGGTTATGTGACCACTAGGAGTGTGTTATGAGGGAATTTTCTAGCTCTCTAGGTTGTGTGTGAGTGGTCAGCCTAATTGCTAGGCTGGTTTCTTCCCTTGTGTTAGATTATGGACTCTAGTGTGTGAGCCTTAGCCTCCATGGCTAGGTGGTGAGGCTTGTGAGAGGGCTGACTTGCCCAAGCTCTAGCTCTATATGTACTCCATCATTTAGAGTGATTAAAAAACCATTCTTAAGCACAAGTGATGCCCTTCAAGTCCCACATGCTTACTGCTCCAAGGTTCCCTCTCTCCTCCAGTTCCAACAATGCTAGGCTCACAATTGTCAAGACATATGGCCTCGTTGCGCACGTACTCGGACACTATCTCATACGTCAAATCCTCCTCCTTCCAACCGCCGAAGACGGTGATTTGAGGACCCTAGCTTTGAGGTAGCGCCAAAAAGGAGGATCATGGCCTACATTTTGGTGTCGATTTCTGAGTTCATTTGTGTCACTTGCTGCAACAGTCCTTCAAAATGCAAGAAAAAATCTCGAATCGACTCTCCCTTGCTCACCCTCATCGAAATTTGCTTTTGAAGTATGAAGAGGCGATTGCGAGAGCCGTTGATTAGTGTACACGTGCAAGATTCTCATAAGCCTTTGACGCATGTGTGATACCTCAGAGGTAGACATGCTCTCACTCATGCATTGATGTCACAAGAATTACAAGCGCCATGTCATTTTTGACATTCCACGCTTCATATCCAGCATCTGTTTTTGGAGATTCAACCTCTTCTCCAAGGAATATCTTCAAGTTGTTCTTCTATGTCCCATGGCCACTGCTATTGCTTGACGGACAGGTTGGACATGCACTACTGCCTTGGAGTAAGTCCCCCAAACCTTGTTTGTAATACAAGTCCAAACGAGATACCAGAAATGTAGCGTAACTGATAGCATGTTGGATTTAGGGAGAACAGGTCCTGCGATCGAGCATTGATGTGCGCAGGAGGTTTTTTTACCTTCTTGCACAGGGGGGAAGTTTATTAGACATTCCTCCATGCATGTGAAGAGTGCGCAAATTTGCGATCAGTGGATGCGCCAATTTGCGGACTGGTGAGGTGGTGTGGAGTGACCACCCCAAAAGTGTGTTGTTCCTGAGTCACGTGGCCTGAGGCTCCGGTCTAGAAAACAGCGCCGACACAATGGCAACTGCCGACCGTCCAAGGGAATTTCACCCAAGGATCACGATCACCCCCAAGGAATTAACTATGCCTCTGGTGAGACCTAGCTACCCAGGTGCTTTCGCTCAAGGTCTTAGGGGCTCCCGCCCTCTAAGCCTTCTTCTTCCTTGGTGTGAGAGCCCAACAAATTAAGTCAGCACTCTCACACGAGCAAGATTACAACCACCTTAGCAGTTCATATCAAGCTCAGTCTCAAGCGCACAGCTCAAACAAGAGACATCAAGTGAAGGAGTAGTTGAGACAATGGCAAGTACAAGGCATAAATAGCTAAGGAGTGCCTTTGGCAGCCGAAGCGCACGCGCCTCGGCTAACCCGAAGCGCGCGCGCCTCGGCCGATGTCACTCCTTAAATTAAGGAGGTCATCCCCTCAATCAGGGAAGACATCCCCTGATCCAAGGCACATCTTGCATCTTCCAATCCGACCGTTGGATCAGCCCGAAACTTGGACA
>SZWC01000285.1:228926-278804 GCA_023375785.1 Penium margaritaceum | reverse complement strand
GGCCGATGTCACTCCTTAAATTAAGGAGGTCATCCCCTCAATCAGGGAAGACATCCCCTGATCCAAGGCACATCTTGCATCTTCCAATCCGACCGTTGGATCAGCCCGAAACTTGGACAGCTGACAGTTTGACACCTGCTCTTTCCATCGGTACGGTCAGATTGACAATCTGAATAGCCATCATCAGAAAACCCCAGGGGATTTATCCTTGAACAAGGACAGTGCATGCCTGGTCTGTTGGACCGGACCTAGGGGACTTGCTCCACATGAGCAGTGCATGCCTGGTCCGTCCACCACTCGCCAATTCTGGATACTAGTGGCCAAGGGGCATTCAAATAACAACAAAGTGCCACTCCCCACACACCTTAGAAGTCAGGCCTAGGACGAAATGTATGAGGCTCATTCCTCATTCTAACTACACAATCTGGCCTTAGATGCTCCTCACAGAGTTGTCCAACTAAAGAACAGTATAAAGAAGACAATGCTTGGTCTAAGCCCCAGGATTTAGTCGTTGACTAGCACCTCGCGCGAAAGTGACCAAGTGTTAAGTGGACACAGTTGCTAGCAAGTGATTGCCTAGGAACTACTCAATGTGGAACCGTGATCCCGAGGCTGATATCTTCTCCTAGCTGAAATTCTAGGAGCGGACGGCAGGTGCTATTGTGTCGGCCCTGTTTTCTAGTCCGTTTGTCTCAGGCCGATTCACAAAGGGTTATGGGCCCACACAGACCAGTTGTAAGGCACGCTTCGCTCAACTCTGGTACGCTCTCTCTAGGCACGCATGCCGGCTCCATCAACTCCATCAGCTTGATCAGCTTCATCAACTCCAACGGCTTGGTCTACACTCAGCACACAGGGACCAAGGACAAGCTCTGCCTTTGGGGGCACGAGCCTTGTGTCCCAACCAGGACAAGCTCTGCCCTTGGTGGCTAGACCCTTGGTGTGTTGGTGTAGATATGTTCATTGTGTGCAGGTGAACATCGGCTGGTGGGGTAAACAACGGATCTGCATCCTAAAACTGGTAGGAGACATGAGCTTACATCAGCCTACATCGGCCTCAACGCAGCAGAGACGTGGGAAGCAGATAAGGGCAACAAAAATGGTTGACCCATTAGGAGGAGTGGGGGCTGCCGCGGGGCAGACCTCAACCTCAATGGTGGCTACCACAGGGCGGACCACTGGAGCAAATGTGAGTGCTATGTCACTGCCGTAACGTCTTGGACCCTTGGGAGGAATCCCCATTTTCGAGGGGACTGACTTCCCCTTTTGGTGATGGCAGTTTGAGCTGGCGATGAAACTGCGTGGATTCATCAAGCTACTAAAGGGAGAGGAGCAGGTTCCCACTGAAGGCACATCCGAGCATATGGCATGGATGGATGAAAATGATATTGTGATGTCATTTCTCACCAACGCGATAGCCAAGGAATATGTTGTCATCATTGGTAGGTACACGATGGCTTCCGAATCTTACGACAAGCTCAAGCGCGTGCACCAATCCACCTCCCTCACGAACAGATTATTCATCCTACAACGGCTGATCAACATGCGGGTGAATGAGGGCAAATTAATCCCCGATTTCCTATAGAAGTTTGAAGGACTCCTTGGCGAAGCTCGCCAGATGAACTGGGACCTTGAAAAAAACATGCAAGCCATGATCCTCCTCGTGGAGCTACCAGAGAACTACAGCCCAATGATCACCGTCATGGGTGGCTGGAAGGAGGATGACTTCACGTACACCACATTGTCCGAGTACGTGCAAAACGAGGCCATTTGCCGCAGCGGAAGTGAGGCTAACTTCTCAGCCTATGCTGCACGCTACAGTGGTCGCGAGAGCAAAGGGTTAGCGTCTGGTCAGAAAGGCAGCAGCGGAAGCGGTAGTGGCAGAGGAAACAATGGCAGCAAGGCTCCAAAGCGACAGGGTAACTGCCGTAACTGTGGCAAACCTGGGCACTCGGCAAAAGAGTGCAAGTCGCCAAAGAAGGAAGACAGCGGAAGCGATGGGAACAAAGGCAGCAAAAAGGGTGGCAAAGAAGCCACCAACATGATGGAATAGAGCATGCCTCCAGCAAAAGGAGCGGCGTTGCTCAGGCTAGGAGCTTTTGGCCTTGACAATGGCACCGATCATCACTCTAGTAATGATCAGGCTGGATTTGTCTCCATCCGCCCCACCGATCGGCATTTCAGATACACAAGCGGTAGCGTCGTGAACGCAAAGGGAGGGCGAGAAGCTGGTGAGAATCAGCCTAAATGGTGCAGAGTAGGATCTATAGCTATGTGACATAGTCTACATGCCCTACTTTGCAGCAAACCTTCTGTCCGTGTCGAAAATAACAGACAATGACCTGGGGGAGACAGACAATAACGAGGCAAACCGGGGGGAGATGCAAAACAATCCATACCAGTCCACCGTTGGGAGCCTCATGCATGCGATGGTGGGAACATGACCTGACATTGCTTATGTAGTAGGTCAGGTGAGCAGGTTTTTTACCAACCCTGGACCAGAACATTGGCAAATGGTGAAGCGGATCTTTCGCTACCTAAAAAAGACTCGGCACGTTGGATTTTGGTTTGGAGGTCTAGAAGGATCAGACTTGTTGCGACTCACATGCTATACAAATGCGGACTGGGGAGGACGGATGGATGATAGGAAGTCAACCTTAGTGTTTCTTTGTCTTCTCAATGGTGTTGCGGTCTTGTACGCAAGCAGGAAGAAGGACTGCGTCTCAGTTTCTACGACTGAGGTAAAGTATATTGCAATCTCTGAAGTGTGCAAGGAAACACAGTGGCTTCGCAGTTTGCTTGACGAGATCAAAGCACCACAAGAGGAAGCAACCATCATCCGCATGGACAACCAAAGTGCCATCGATATGGCAGAGGACGACATGATCTCTCGGCGTACAAAGTACATTCATATTTGGTACAACTTACGTGACCTTGTCGCCAAGGGTGTCGTGGAACTGGAGCACGTCGCAACCAAGAAAATGCTTGCGGACTTCTTGACAAAGCCGCTAGACAGCGACTTGTATGTTGTAGGTGCTTGAGGAGTCGGCATGGTGGATGCAAGACATGAGGACTAAAGATCAAGAAAATTGACATGCAGAAACACAACCTAGAGCTATAGGTTCATGCTAAAGAAAACTACCATAGCAGGTGGCCTAAGGTGCAAGGGAGAGATTGTTGTTCTTCTATGCCCCATGGCCACTACTATGGCTTGACGGTCAGGTTGGGCATGCACTTCTCCGTTAGAATAAGTCCCCCAAACCTTGTTTGTGATGCAAGTCCAAGCAAGATACCAGAAGTGTAGCACAACGGATAGCATGTTGGACTTAGGGACAACAGGTCCTACGATCGACCCTTGATGTGTGCAGGAGGGTCTTTGACCTTCCTGCAAAGGGGGGAAGTTTCTTATACATTCCTCCATGCATGAGAACAGTACGCCACTTGGCGGTCAGTGGATGCGCCAATTGGAGTCTGGTGAGGTGGTGTGGAGTCACCATCCCAAAAGTGCCACTGCCCACACACCTTAGAAGCCAGGCCTAGGACAATATGTACCAGGCTCATTCTTCATTCTAATTACATAATCTGGCCTTAGATACTCCTCACAGAGGTGTGTAACTAAGGAACAGTATAAAGAAGACAGTGGTTGGTCTAAACCCCTGGAGTTAGTCTTTGACTAGCACCTCGCGCGAAAGTGACTAAGTGTTAAGAGGACACACTTGCTAGCAAGTGATTGCCTAGGAACTGCTCAGTGTGGAACCGTGATCCTTAGGGTGACATCTTCTCCTAGCTGAAATGCTAAGAGCGGACGGTAGGTGCTGTTGTGTTGGCCCTATTTTCTAGTCTGTTTGCCTCAAGCCGATTGACACAAGTAGCCATGCACCCTCATGATAATCTCAAATTGCCATTTCCACAAGGGAGAACCAAACCCATTGAAGTTTGACATCCCACCATTCACGTGCTCGAGAATGAGCGTCACGAGTGTCTTCATACTAGTTCTCTGCTTTTCTCCTTCTCCACTTTGTTGAGGCCAATGCAGGCTAATGGAGGCTGTTGATTACTATCGGTTTAGAAGGTGCATATATATTGCTTACCCCTTAGCCATTGATCATCTACAAACAGAGAAGAACGCACACTTACAAACCCAGAGTCGTGCCTGTAAGGGCAGGGGTTGTCCAAGTTATGGCCCAAAGATCGTACCTCCAAGGGCAGAGCTTATCCTTTGTCCTTGTTCGCTTAGTGCCAGCACCCGCCGTTCAAGCTGATGAAGCAGATGGGATAGATGGAGCTGATGCGCGCTGCAAGATAGAGAGGGCGAGAGTGTACGAAGAAGCGTGCCGTACAACTAGTTTGTGTGGGCCCATAGCCCTTTGTCAACCTCCCTTAGGGGACGGTGTAGAAAACAGGTTTCGACACAATGGTTCCCACGGAAAGCTCTTGGTTTTACAACCAAGAGATGATATTATCCTCACAGCCAAGGTTCACTACCCAGGAGTTGATAGGAATCACTTCCTTGCACTTTGTGCTGAGCACCTGGTCACTTTCGCGCGACGAGCAAACTCCTAGGGCTTAGACCAACCAATGCTTCTTTAGTGTCTGCCTCTGGTGGACAACTCTATTAGGAGTCTCAAAGGTAAGAAATGTACTCAGTGACAGGCAAGTGACAAGCTCTTATAGGCCTAGAGCTAGCCTCTAGCTTAGGCACACAGTGGCTCTCTGTATGAGCCACTTTGGAGGTAATCTGTATTTTATCATTCTCGTTGCCTACATGGTGCTCCCTGTGACCGCCTAGTGGTGCGAGCAACAAGGAAGGAGCTTGGAATGTTCTGAGATTTCCCTTAAAACTTTCCTGTCCCCCTTTTGGTCCCTGCAAAAATAAATCACTCGGTTGGTATTTGACCCAGTAACCCCTTACTCCCGAGTCTAATTCTAGAACGTCTTAGCCAAAAGGAGTTATCCTAGGTAGTATTTGCTGGCTATAGTATCCAGATAAGACCAAAGGGACTTGCTCCAAAGGAGTAGTGCATGCCTAGTCTATCCGGACCACACTTAGGGGAGTTACTCCAAGAGAGCAGTGCATGCCTAGTCCGTCCTCTGCTTGTCCAAATATCAGCCATGGACAAGGAGCATATCAGGTGAACAAACTCTCCCTTGCACCTCTTTCCATTAGCTCTCAGATCTCTCCTCTCTCCAGCAGTCTTGGCCTCAGTCTTTGTTTGCTGCGTTGACCATACCAATGCCTCGAGTACCTGTAGAGTGCAATTCGCTGTCCAGGGCCTTTGTCATGTAATGTACAAGCATCTCCCTGGTCTCCACGTATTCCAGGTCCACGATCTCCTTTACGACCAGGTCGCGTGAGTAGTGGTACCTCATGTCGATATGCTTGGTTGGCTGGGAGATGACATCATCCTTTGCCATTTTCATGGCGCTCTTGTTGTGTATGGAGACCTCAGTTGCCTCCGTTTGTGGCACTTTCATCTCGGCAAGCAAACTTCATAGCCATTGTGTCTCCTTGCATGCTTCTCACAAAGCGATGTTCTCTGCCTCAGCAATACAGAGGGAGACAGAGTCTTCCTTTCTGCTTGCCCAAGAGACCGCACCACCATTCAAGAGGCACACAAAGCTCAAGGTGGACTTCCTATCAATGATTCTTCCTCCCTTGTCGGCGTCTGTGTAGGACACCAGCCGTAGCGGGTCATATCCTTCTTGGCCTCCAAACTGGAGTCCCATGTGTCCGATCTTTTGTAGATAGCGCATGATACGCTTGACTGCTTTTTGGTATTGTGGCCATGGATTGGTCACAAACCTACTCACTTGTCCCACAGCATAGTTAATGTTAGGGCGTGTTCCTACCATGGTATACATGAGGCTGCGAACAGTAGACTCGTAGGGAATGTCCTCCATCTCGCGCCATTTTGCTTTTGTACTTGGGCTCATGGAGGAGGAGAGCTTGACGTTCTTTGTCATGGGTGTGTAGATGGGCTTGCAGTCCTCCATGTTATGGTCTTTGAGGAGTTCCATGGTGTACTTGGTGTGGTTTAGCTCAATGGTATCTACTGCTCGATTGCGGTGGACGGCTATCTCGAGGTAGAACTTGAGCGGACCCATGTCCTTCATCTTGAACCTCTTGCTGAAATGTATCTTTAGCTTATTCAAGAGCTTGACGGATGACAAGCAGATGACCAGGTCATCCACATACAGTGCAACCAGAATCAAGCCTTGGTCGTCCACCAGCACATAGACCGTAGGGTCATTCTGGTAGTGCATGAAGGTTAGCCTCGCCATGAAGCCGTCCATCTCCTTGTACCACATCCGTAGGGCATGTTTGAGCCCGTAGAGTGCTTTGACCAATTTGCAAACCTTGCCCTTTGGAGCTTTCACTCCCTTGGGTACTTCCATTAGCACTTGGCTAGGTTCTCGTACAGGACAGCTGTCTTGACATCCATCTGATGGACCTCTACATCTTTTGCAGCAACGATGCCCAACATGGATCTGATGGAGGCAAAGGTGACAACAAGCAGGAAGTTCTCCTTGTATTCTGATCTGCACACTAGGAAAACCCCTTTGCTACAACTATTGCCTTGTACTTGTCAATAGTACCATCCTGCTTGAACATTTTTTGCAGTACCCACTTTGACCCCACCACGTGCGTGGTTGGGGACCTGTCCACCAGAAATCATGTTCCATTCTCTTCCATGGATGCGAGTTCGCTATCCACAGCATCCTTCCACTTGGTCGCATCTGGCATATTCATAGCCTCCGTTACGGTCACAAGCTCTGCCTGAGTCAAGCATGACCAGCTAAGTCCGGTCCATTCCGCACTCTCAGTATCCTACTTGGGTGGAGGTTTCTTCTCGCGTGTACTATGTTGTGGTATTGTTGGTGGTGCTTCAAGGCTTGGTTGCTACTATTACTCCTACGCTACTAGTGATCCGTTATTTGAGGAGGAGCCACCGGCCTCAGATTTAGAGTTAGAGGCCTTGAACAACTCAGATTGAGTGTCAGATTTTGTGGCAATGTGAGCCTATACAGCTACTCTCTTTACATCACCATTGTTCACTTGCACTGTCTGCCAGTTCTCAGGTGCCTGATCACCTGACTCAAGCAACACAACCCACTCTTCTGATGTGGGAGCATGGACAGGATCCAACGATTCTCCCTTGCCAAGTGTCCTTTCATCAAACTCGACATCTCGGCTCTTGATGAGCAATCCAGCTGCTTGGTCCCATAGCCTCTACGCCTTGTTTGTAGTGTCGTATCCAACCATTACACACTTACGAGTGCGTGCATCCAACTTGCCACTTCCTTCACCTGATTGGACCTTTGCCGAGGCAAAAATGCCAAAGACCTCACTTAAGTGTGAGGTATTGGGCTTCCTCCCTGACAAAGCCTCTTGTGGCGTCCCGAGCTCTTTCTCTTGCTGCTTCTTACCACGCCTTCCAAGCACGGCTGCCGAAATGAGATGCACAAGGTAGCATGTAGTTATTGTAGCTTCAGCCCTGAAGCAAGGTAGGAGTTTAGCGTCGAAGAGCATGCTTCGTGTCATGCCGAGGATAGTCTGGTTCATCCGCTCGGCAACGCCATTACTTTAGGGGATGTAAGGTGTAGTGGTCTGGTGGTTAATGCCATGTTGGCTCAACCAGCCTTTGCACACCTTGTATTCACCACCATAGTCCATGCGCAATGCCTTGATCTTCTTGCTTGTCTGCCGCTCTCGCCATGAAAATGGCAAAAGATGATATCATCTCTCGGCGGACCAAGTACATCAACATCAAGTGCCACTACTCACACGACCTGGTCGCAAAGGAGACAGTGGACATGGAATATGTGGAGATCAGGACGATTCTTGCAGATAGCATGACAAAGGCCATAGATAGTGAATTGCACTGTGCATGTACTCGAGGCATCAGTATGGTCAACGCAGCGGACGAGACTCAGGCCAAGACTGCTACAGATAAGAGAGATCTGACAACTAATGGAAAGTGGTGCAAGGGAGAGTTTGTTGACCTGATATGCTCCATGTCCATGGCTGATGTTTGGACAAGCACGGGACGTTATAGGCATGCACTGCTCCCTAGGAGTAAGTCCACTAAGTCTGGTCTAGATAGACAAGGCATGCACTGCTCTTTTGGAGCAAGTCCCCTTGGTCCAATCTGGATAGAACATCCAGCAAACACTACCTTAAACAACTCCTTGTGGCCTAGACGTTCTAGAGTTAGTCTCTGGAGCGAGAGGTCACTACGTCAGATCCCAGCACGGTAACTAATTTTCTATGTGACCAAAAGGGAGACGAGAAGGTTCCAAGAGACATCTAAGAACATTCTAGGGTCCTTCCTGGTGGCTGGCACCACTTGGCGGTCACAAGGAGCGCCATGTAGGCAGGGGGATGACGCTATCTAGATAGTCCCCAAAGTGGCTATTCAAGGAGCCACTACGCGCACTAGGCGAGAGGCTGGCACTAGGACTATAAGAAGCTGTCAATTGCCTGTCATTGAGTACAATTCTTACCTTTGTGACTCCTCACAGAGTTGTCCACCAGTGGCAGACACTAAGGAATCATTGGTTGGTCTAAGCCCTAGGATTTTGCTTCTCGTGCGAAAGTGACCCTATACTAAGGACAAAGTATAAGGAAGTGATTCCTATGAACTGCTTAGTGTGGAACCTTGGCTTTGAGGGTGATATCATCTCTTGGTTGCAATACCAAGAGCGGTCGGCGGGAATCATTGTGTCAGAACCTGTTCTCTAGAACGTCACCTCAGGCAGGTTGACAAAGGGTTATGTGTCCAAACTTACTAAGTGTAAAGCACGCTTTTACGCACTCTCTTGCCCTCCCTGTGATCACTGGCTGATCCATCTGCTCCATCAACTCCAATAGGGGGTGTTGATACTTAGCGAACAAGGGCCAAGGGTAAACTCTGTCCTTAGAGGTACGACCCTGGGGCCCTAACAAGGATAAGCTCTGCCCTTCAGGCACGATAGCACATGATGCACTTGACTGCTTGCCAGTATTGTGGCCTTTGATTGGCCACAATCATGCTCACTTGTCCCACAACATAGGTGACAAGTGAGCAAGATTGTGGCCAATCCAAGGCCACAGCACTCCCAAGCAGTCAAGTGCATCATGCACTATCGTGCCTCCAAGGCACAGCTTATCCTGGTTAGGGCGCAAGGGTTGTACCTCCAAGGATAGAGTTTATCCTTGGCCCTTGTTTGCTAAGTGCCAGCACCCATTGTTGGAGTTAATGGAGTAGATGGAGATGCCAGTGATCATAATGAGGGCAAGAGAGTGCGTAAAAGCGTGCTTTTACAAATAGTCAGTTTGGGCACATAACCCTTTGTCAACTTGCCTGAGGCGACCGTCTAGAAAACAGGTTTCGACACAATCATTCCTGCTGACCGCTCTTGGTATAACAACTAAGAGATGATAACATCCTCAAAGCCAATGTTCAACAATGAGCAGTTCATAGGAATGACTTCCTTGCACTTTCTCCTTAGCACATGGTCACTTTTGCACGAGGAGCAAAATCTTGGGACTTAGACCAACTAATGATTCTTTAGTGTCTGCCTCTAGTGGACAACTCTGTGAGAGTCCAAAAGGTAAGAACTATACTCAATGACGGGCAAGTGACAGGTTCTTATGGTGCAGGAGGGTGCTATCAAGTTCGAGTTTACTCCAACCAGCAAGCAGGTCGCTGATTTCCGCACCAAGCTAGTGACCTGTGGGAAGCAGCAGTTTTGCATGAAGGCATGTGGACTCAGCCCACTCAGACGACGGCAAAGTGGGAGACTGTTGGGAAAAGAGCCATGCGGCTCAGTTTCAGGTCCATAGGAGCAAGGTCCAGGAAAGTACCAGATGCATGCTCCGATCGTCAATCCAACTTCACCATTGGAAAGAACAAGTTGCAAAATGTATTCGGTCCAAGTTTCAGGCCGATCCAACAGTCGGATTAGGAGATATGAATTTTCAAAGTTTCGGGGGTCATGGACCGTCGATGTCTGGGTGGGCATGGGTGATGGCTCCATGCCTCAGCCTGAGAAAAGAAAAAGGCAAGAGGTCCAAGGTCAAGACCTGATGGGAGAAATATCCAAAAAGGTCCTTGGTCTTAGGATTGCCTTGTCAGAGTGTGCTGACTAGGATAAAGGTACCTCTTCTTTTTAGGTGAGGTGACATCCTTGTGTACTAGCCATGGACACATGGCGATTCTCCATGGGTTTGTGGGATATGTGACCAATAGGAGTGTGCCATGAGAGCATTTTCTAGCTCTCTAGGTCGTGTGTGAGTGGTCAGCCTGATTGCAAGGCTGATTTCCTCCCTTGTGTGAGAATATGGACTCTCGTGTGTGAGCCCTAGCCTCCATGGCTAAGTGGTCTATCGCTGGCAGAATGGTCATGAGGTGCTCATCATCGTTGTCTACGAGGATGACATGCTCCTCCTTTCCAACAGCATGTCTGCACCGCAAGAGATTAAAGAGACCATGCAAGAGCGCTTCCAGATGTCTGATCTCGGGGAGGCGTCATACTTCCTCGACATCCAGATCACGCGTGACCACAAGTCGTGCTCTCTCTCGTTGCACCAGAGCCGCTACATCAAGGATGTTTTGTAGCAGTTTTGCATGGCAGAGGCAAAACCCATCGGCACACCGCTTGAGATGCGGCAGTACCTCGTGAGCGTTGGTGGAGAAGCAGATGCAGCTGAGCGGCAGAAGTACTAGAGTGTCGTCGGGAGTCTCATGTACCGGATGGTGGTAACAAGGCCGGACCTCGCATAGGGTGTGAGCACTGTGAGCCAACATATGGTTAATCCCGGACCAGAGCACCAGAAGGCAGTGAAAAGGATCTTCCGCTACCTTGCTGCAACCATCAACATCGTCATCACCTACAACGGCGACAACAACATCATCCGCTACATAGATGCAGATTGAGCTTCAAATCCTCAGACCCGGAAGTCCATCGATGGACATGTGTTTCTCATGAATACAGGTGCCATCAGCTGGTGCAGCAAGCGGCAGGTGGTCGTGGCCACCTCGAGCACAGAAGCAAAGTACGTCTCTCTCAGCTTTGGAGCCAAGGAAGCAATTTGGCTTCAGCGTCTCATGGCAGGGATGAGTGGGAGTGCAACACTTCTAGTTCCTATGCGCATCGACAACCAGAGCGCAATCACACTCGCCAAGAATCCTGAGCACCATGCACGCACCAAGCACATTCACATCGCATATCACCTCATCAGGCATATGGTGCAGGAGGGTGCTATCAAGTTCGAGTTTACTCCAACCAGCAAGCAGGTCGCTGATTTCCGCACCAAGCTAGTGACCTGTGGGAAGCAGCAGTTCTGCATGAAGGCATGTGGACTCAGCCCACTCAGACGACGGTAAAGTGGGAGACTGTTGGGAAAAGAGCCATGCAGCTCAGTTTCAGGTCCACAGGAGCAAGGTCCAGGAAAGTACCAGATGCATGCTCCGATCGTCAATCCAACTTCACCATTGGAAAGAACAAGTTGCGAAATGTATTCGGTCCAAGTTTCAGGCCGATCCAACAGTCGGATTAGGAGATATGAATTTTCAATGTTTCGGGGGTCATGGACCGTCGATGTCTGGGTGGGCATGGGTGATGGCTCCATGCCTCAGCCTGAGAAAAGAAAAAGGCAAGAGGTCCAGGGTCAAGACCTGATGGGAGAAATATCCAAAAAGGTCCTTGGTCTTAGGATTGCCTTGTCAGAGTGTGCTGACTAGGATAAAGGTACCTCTTCTTTTTAGGTGCGGTGAGATCCTTGTGTACTAGCCATGGACACATGGCAATTCTCCATGGGTTTGTGGGATATGTGACTACTAGGAGTGTGCCATGAGAGCATTTTTTAGCTCTCTAGGTCGTGTGTGAGTGGTCAGCCTGATTGCAAGGCTGATTTCCTCCCTTGTGTGAGAATATGGACTCTCGTGTGTGAGCCCTAGCCTCCATGGCTAAGTGGTGTGGGTTGTGAGAGGGCTGACTTGCCCAAGCTCTAGCACTATATGTACTCCATCATTTTGAGTGATTCAACAACCATTCATGAGCGCAAGTGATGCCCTTCCAATCACACATGCTCGCTGCTCCAAAGCTCCCTCTCTCCTCCACATCCAACAAGGTGGGTGTTTGGCGTCAAAGTGTATGCTTCGTGTCATGCCAAGGATAGTCTGGTTTATTCGCTCGGCAACCCCATTGCTCTAGGGGATGTAAGGCATGGTGGTCTGGTGGTTGATGCCGTGTTGGGTTAACCAGCCTTTCAACGCCTTGTACTCACCACCGTCGTCCATATGCAGTGCCTTGATCTTCTGGCTTGTATGCCGCTTTACCATCACGACAAATTCTTGCAACTTCTCCTTGATCTCTCCCTTCGTCTTAAGGAAGTAGATCCTCATCTTGCGACCGTGGTCATCAATGAAGGTCAAGAAATACTTGCTGTCGCCATTTGAAGGGGTGCAGAATGGGCCACACACATCAGAGTAAATTATATCCACGATTGCTGCCGCACGTTGCCCATTACGCTCTAAGGGCTTTCTCTTCGCCTTGCCTTGGAGGCATGGCTCACACAGTTTTTTGCACTTTCCCTCATCCTTGGCCTTGCATCCCTCCATCCCACTGACTCGAACATTCCAAGATCCTTCCAGGTGGCTGGCACCAATTGGCGGTCATGGAGAGTGCCATGTAGGCAGGGGATGATGGAATCCAGATTTCCTCCATTGTGGCTCATCCAAAGAGCCAGTACGCTCTTGGGCTAGAGGAATCTGCTAGTTGCCTGTCATTGAGTACAGTTCTTACCTTTGATACTCCTAACAGAGTTGTCTACCAGAGGTAGACACTAAAGAAGCATTGGTTGGTCTAAGCCCTAGGAGTTGACTCCATGCGCGAAAGTAACCAAGTACTAAAGACACAGTGCAAGGAAATGATTCCAATGAATTGCTCAATGTGGAACCTTGGCTCCGAGGGTGATATTATCTCTTGGTTGTAATACCAAGAGCGATCGGCGGGAAGCATTATGTCGGAACCCGTTTTCTAGACCGTCGCCTCGGGAAGGTTGACACATTAGATGGAGGGATGCAAGGCCAAGGATGAGGGAAAGGGCAAAGAGCTATGTAAGCCATGCATCCAAGGCAAGGCGAAGAGAAAGCCCTTAGAACGTATTGGGTAATATGCGGCAACAATCTTGGACCAGATTCACTCTGATGTGTGCAGACCATTATGCACCCCTTTGAACTGTATCAGCAAGTATCTCTTCACCTTCATTGAAGACCACACTTGCAAGATATGGATCTACAACCTCAAGACAAAGGGAGAGATCAAGGAGAAGCTGCAAGAGTCTGTCAGAATGCTAGAGCGGCAGACAAGCAAGAAGCTCAAGGCACTACGCACAGACAACGGTGGTAAGTACGAGGCGTGCAAAGGCTGGTTGAACCAACACGACATCAACCACGAGACCACCATGCCTTACATCCCAAAGCAATGGCGTTATCGAGGGGATGAACCAGAATATCCTCGGCATGACACAAAGCATGCTCTTCGACGCCAAATTCCCAACTTGCTTCTAGGCTGAAGCTGTAGGAACTGCTTACTACCTTGTGAATCTAACCCCGGCAACCGCGCTTGGAAGGCGTGGTAAGAATCAGCAAGAGAAGCAGCTCAGAACGCCAGAGGAGACTTGTTCAGGGTGTTGACCTCATATGCTCCTTGTCCATGGTTGATATTTGGACAGGCACAGGATGGACTAGGCATGCACTGCTCGCTTGGAATAAGTCCCCTAAGTCTGGTTTACATAGATAAGGCATGCACTGCTCCTTTGGAGCAAGTCCCCTTGGTCTCATTTGGATAGTATAGCCAGCAAACAGTGCCTAGGATAACTCCTTGTCGCTTAGACGTTCCAGAGGTCACTGGGTCAAATCCCAGCCCAGTGACTAGTTTTCCTTGTGATTAAAAGGGGGACAGGAAGGTTCTAAGAGACATCTTAGAACATTCCAAGGTCCAACCTGGTGGCTGGTGCCACTTGGCGGTCACAGGGAGCTCCATGTAGGCAGGGGGATGACGTAATCCAGATTGCCCCCGAAGTGGCTCATCCAAGGAGCCACTACGCGCCTAGGCTAGAGGCTGGCTCTAGGACTATAAGTACCTGTCCGTTGCGTATCATTGAGTATAGTTCTTATCTTTGAGACTCCTCACAGAGTTCTCCACAAGAGGCAGACACTAAAGAAACATTGGTTGGTCTAAGCCCCAGGAGTTCACTCCTCGCGCGAAAGTGACCAGGTGCTAAGGATACAGTGCAAGGAATTGATTCCTATGAACTACTTAGTGTGGAACCTTGGCTTTAAGGGTGATATCATCTCTTGGTAAGCCGTCCACGGGGACCATTGTGTCAAAACCAGTTTTCTAGACCGTCGCCTCAGGTAGAATGACACAGGGAAGAAGTCAGATCCATCACCGGTGAGGATCTTTGGCTGTTTTGCTTGGGCAAAGGTCCAAGGAGGAGAAGGAGGTGGCAAGCTGGATACACGTGCTTGTAAGTGTGTAATGGTTGGATACGACACCGCACACAAGGCGTATAGGCTGTGGGACCAAGCGGTTGGAAAGCTCAACAGGAGTCGAGATGTCGGGTTTGATGAAAGGACGTTCGACAAGGGAGAGTAGGAGGACCCTATCCATGCTCTCAAAACAGGAGAGTGGGTTGTATTGCTCAAGTCACGTGATCCGGCACCAGAAAACTGGTAGATGGTGCCAGTGAAGGATGGTGGTGCAGGTGGAGTGGCTTTGTAGGCTGACAGAGTGACAGATTGTCACACTGAGTCGAAGTCGTCCGAGGCCTCTAAGTCTAATTATGAGGCTCTTCCTCAAACAGTAGATCACAGGAAGCACCTAAGCAATAGAAACAAGTAAGCCTTGAAGCACCACTAGCAACATTCCGCCGTACTACACGCGAGAACAAACCTCTGCCCAAGTACAATACTAAGAGTGCGGAATGGACCGGACTCAGCTGGTCATACTTTTCTCAGGTAGAGCCTATAACCATAATGGAGGCTATGAACATGCCCGATGTGGCCAAGTAGAAGGAGGCAGTGGAAAGCGAACTTGCATCCATTGAAGAGAATGGAACATGGGTTTTGGTCGACAGGCCCCGAAACGCGCACGTGGTGGGGTCAAAGTGGATACTCCAGAAAACGTCCAAGGAGGATGGTACTATCGAACACTATCAGACAAGAATTGAGGCGAAGGGGATTTCCCAACGTGTAGGCTTATAGTACAGGGAGACCTTCGCGCCCGTCATTCTCTTTGCCTCCATCAGATCCATGTTGGACATCGCTACTGCAAAAGATCTGGAGGTCCACAAGATGGATGTCAAGACAACTTTCCTCTATGGGAAGCTAGACAAAGAAGTGCTGATAGAAGTGCCCGAGGGAGTGAAAGCTCCAGATGGCAAGGTTTGCGAACTGGTCAAAGCACTCTAGGGGATGCAACATGCCCCAAGGATGTGGTACAAGGAGGTGGACGCCTTCATGGCCGGGCTCATCTTCACGCACCAAATATCTATGTGTGGGAGATACGCAATGCTTGATGCTGGGTGCATTGTACATGGATGACCTGATTATCTGCTCCTCATTGGTCGAGCTGTTGAACAAGCCAAAAACAGATCTTAGCAACAGGTTCAAGATGAAGGACATAGGTCCACTCGAGTTCTATCTGGAGATAGCCATCCACCGCAATCAAGCAGCAGACACCATTGAGCTGAACCAGACAAGGTACATCATGGTGGTCCTCAAACGCTACAACATGGAGGACTCCAAGCCCATCAGGATACCCATGACAATAGACATCAATCCCTCCTCCTCCATGAGCGCCAGCACGGAAACAGAACGGTGTGAATGGAGAACATTCCTTACCAGTCTGCTGTTGGCAGCCTCATGTATGCCATGGCAGGAACACACCCTGACATTTGCTATGCTATGGCCAATCCATGTTCTCTACACTGGCAAGCAGTCAAGCGCATCATGTGCTATGTAAAAAAGACCCAACACATGGTATTCAATATTGGAGGCCAAGAAGGATCTGACCTGCTACAGCTGGTGTGTTACACAAACGTTGACTGGGGAGGAAGAATCGATGAAAGACAGTCCATCTCGGGCTTTTTCTTCCTCTTGAATGTTAGTGCAGTCTCCTAGGGAAGCAGAAGCAAGAGAGTGTCTCCCTCTCTACCGCTGAGGCAAGGTACATTGCTTTGTCAGAAGCATGCAAGAAGACATGGTAGGTACGCAATTTGGTTGCCGAGATGAAAGTGCCACAAACAGTCCGGATAGACAAGGTATGCACTACTCCTTTGGAGCAAGTTCCCTTGGTCTTATCTAGATAGTATAGCCAGCAAACACTACCTAGGACAACTCCTTGTGGCTTACACATTGAGTTGGCGCGCTCCATGCTGCACGCGGCTCGCCTTACCTATGAGTTCCGAGCCGAAGCACTAAACACTGCAGAGTACATTTAGAACCGTAGTCAAAACAAGGACCTGGAGCAAATGACGCCGTACGAGGCGTCAGCTGCCTACTAACGCTCCTGCACCAGGTAGAAAGTACCCTCAAGGGGTGCACTTCAAGCCTAATGAGCGCGGGCATTTATGGATACTTCAAAAACTGGACCAGATGAATGTTGTAGTTCCAGCAGACTTCGATGAGCCGACGTCGTACAAGGAGGCAATGGCTGCACCAGATGTAGTAGATTAGGCGCAACTTGTGTAATAGGTGATACGTTGGTAGCTTGACAACGATCTGTTGCACATGACTGAGGGTCTACCTAGACGCAAGGTAATCAAATGCAAGTGGGTGTTCAAGAAGAAGAGGGGCGCAAATGGCAACCTTGAAAAGTACAAGGCGAGACTGGTCGCCAAGGGCTACTCGCAGCAGGAAAGCATCAACTACACGAGAACGTTTACTCATATTGCAAAGTTTGCCTCTATGCGTATGCTCCTTTCTTATGTAGTAGCTAAGGACTTTGAGATTCACCACATGCATGTTAAGATGGCATTCTTCAACGGTGACTTGGAGGAGGAAATCCACATGGAACAGTTAGAGGCATTTGTCATGGATAGCGAGGAGTACCTGGTTTGCAAGCTACAGAAGTCATTGTATGGCCTCAAGCAAGCGTCGTGTGCTTGGAACCAAAAATTAGATGCGGCGTTGTAGTGTATGGGATTCGAGCGGAGTGAGGGTGACTACAACCTCTATCGTTGGCAGCATGGTCATGAGATCCTCATCATCATCCTCTATGTGAATGACATGCTCCTCCTTCCCAATAGCAGGTCTGCATTGCAAGAGTCTAAAAAGGCCATGGAGGAGCGCTTCCAGATGTCTGATCCCCGGGAGGTTTGATACTTCCTCAGTATCCAAATCACGCGTGACCACAAATCACGCTCTCTCTCATTATAACAAAGGTGCTACATCAAGGAATTGTTACAGTGGTTTGGCATGGGAGAGGCTAAATCCATCGGCACACCGCTGGAGACACGGCAGTACCTCGTGAGCTTCTCTAGAGAAGCGGATGCAGCTGAACGGCAGTACCAGAGCAACATCAACAGTCTCATGTACCTGATGCTTGCAACCAGGCCAGACCTCGCACAGGCTGTGAGCACTATGAGCCAGCACATGGCTAGTCCCGGACCTGAGTTCCAGAAGGCGGTGCAGCGGATCTTCCGCTACCTTGCTAAAATCATCAAGTGAAATGGGCATCACCTACAACGGCAACGATAACATCATCGGCTATACCGATGCAAATTGTGCTTCAAACCTTGACGACCGCAAGTCCATATCTAGACATGTGTTCCTCATAAATGGTGGGGCCATCAGCTGGTAGAGCAAGTGACAGGTGATCGTGGCCACCTCAAGCACGGAAGCTGAGTATGTCTCTCTTAGCTTTGGAGCCAAAGAATCGGTTAGGCTTCAACTGTTGGATCTAGAGGAGAGAGAGAGCCTTGGAGCAGCGAGCATGTGTGATTGGAAGGCATCACTTGTGCTCAAGAATGGTTCTTCAATCACTCAAAATGATGGACTACATATAGAGCTAGAGCTTGGGCAAGTCAGTACCCACACAAGCCACACCACTTAGCCATGGAGGCTAAGGCTCGCACACTAGAGTCCATAATCTCACACAAGGGAGGAAATCAGCCTAGCAATCAGGCTGACCACTCACACACGACCTAGAGAGCTAGAGAATGCTCTCATGGCACACTCCTAGTGGTCACATAACCCACAATCCCATGGAGAATCGCCATGTGTCCATGCCTAGCACACAAGGATTTCACCTCACCTAAAAAGTAAGGAGAGGTACCTTTNACTTAGCCATGGAGGCTAAGGCTCGCACACTAGAGTCCATAATCTCACACAAGGGAGGAAATCAGCCTAGCAATCAGGCTGACCACTCACACACGACCTAGAGAGCTAGAGAATGCTCTCATGGCACACTCCTAGTGGTCACATAACCCACAATCCCATGGAGAATCGCCATGTGTCCATGCCTAGCACACAAGGATTTCACCTCACCTAAAAAGTAAGGAGAGGTACCTTTATCCTAGTCAGCACACTGTGACAAGGCAATCCTAAGACCAAGGACCTTTTTGGATATTTCTCCCATCAGATCTTGACCCTGGACCTCTTGCGTTTTCCTTTTCTTAGGCTAAGGCATGGAGCCATCACCCATGGCCACCCAGACATCGGCGGCCCATGACCCCCAAAACTTTGAAAATTCACATCTCCCAATCCGGCCGTTGGATTGGCCTCAAACTAGGACCGTAGAAGTTTTGCTACTTGATCTTTCTCTTGGTTAAGTCGGATTGACGATCGGAGCAGGCATCTGGTACTTTCTGGGAACTTGCTCCTGTGGACCTGAAAGTGAGCCGGATGGCTCCTTTCCAAACAATCTCCAACTTTGCCGTAGTCAGAGTGGGTTGAGTCCACATGCCTTCATGCAGAATTGCTGCTTCTCACGGGTCACTGGCTTGTTATAGAAATCAGCGACCTGCTTGCTGGTTGGAGTAAACTCTAGCTTGATAGCACCCTCTTGCACCATGTACCTGATGAAATGATATGCGATGTCAATGTGCTTGGTGCGTGCATGGTGCTCAGGATTCTTGGTGAGTGCGATTGCGCTTTGGTTGTCGACGCGCACAGGAACTGGAACTGCTGTACTCCCACTCATCTCTTCCATGAGATGTTGAAGCCAAACTGCTTCCTTGGCTCCAAAGCTGAGAGAGACGTACTCAGCTTCCGTGCTTGAGGTGGCCACGACCACCTGCCGCTTGCTACACCAGTTGATGGCACCCCCATTCATGAGAAACACATGTCCAGAGATGGACTTGCGGTCCTCAGGGTTTGAAGCCCAATGTGCATCTGTGTAGCCGATAATGTTGTTGTCATTGCCGTTGTACATGATGCCGATGTTTACAGCAAGGTAGCGGAAGATCCGCTTCACTGCCTTCTAGTGCTCCGGTCCGGGACTAGCCATGTGCTGGTTTACAGCGCTCACAGCCTGTGCGAGGTCCGGCCTCATTGCCACCATCAGGTACATGAGACTCCCGACTGCGCTCTGGTACTTCTGCCGCTTAGCTGCGTCTGCTTCTCCATTGAAACTCACGAGGTGTTGGCGCGTCTCCTGCGGCGTGCCGATGGGTTTTGTCTCTGCCATGCCAAACCGCTACAACACATCCTTGATGTAGCGGGTCTGCTGTAGCGAGAGAGAGCGTGATCTGCGGTCACGCGTGATCTGGATACTGAGGAAGTTTGATGCCTCCTTGAGATCAGACATCTGGAAGCGCTCCTGCATGGCTTCCTTGAACTCTTTCAGTGCAGACATGCTGTTGGAAAGGAGGAGCATGTCATCCACATAGACTATGATGATGAGGATCTCATGCTCATACTCCGAGCGATTCACGCTATAGTCACACTCGCTGCGCTCAAACCCCATGCACTGCAACGTCGCATCCAACATCTGGTTCCAAGCACGCGACGCTTGCTTCAGGCCGTAGAGCGACTTCTGCAGCTTAAGGACCAAGTGCTCCTGGCCATCCATGACGAACCCCTCCCGTTGCTCCATGTAGATCTCCTCCTCCAAGTCACCATTCAAGAATGCCGTCTTGATATCCATGTGGTGAACCTCGAAGTCCTCAGCTGCTGCATAAGAGAGGAGCGTGCGCACAGAGGCAAACTTTGCAACAGGGGCAAGTGTTTCTGTGTAGTCGATGCCCTCGTGCTGCGAGTAGCCCTTGGCGACCAGCCTCCCCTTGTACTTTTCCACGTTACCATCTGCTCCCTGCTTCNTCCTGGCCATCCATGACGAACCCCTCCCGTTGCTCCATGTAGATCTCCTCCTCCAAGTCACCATTCAAGAATGCCGTCTTGATATCCATGTGGTGAACCTCGAAGTCCTCAGCTGCTGCATAAGAGAGGAGCGTGCGCACAGAGGCAAACTTTGCAACAGGGGCAAGTGTTTCTGTGTAGTCGATGCCCTCGTGCTGCGAGTAGCCCTTGGCGACCAGCCTCCCCTTGTACTTTTCCACGTTACCATCTGCTCCCTGCTTCTTCTTGAAGACCCACTTGCACTTGATCACCTTACGTCCAGGTGGACGCTCAGTCAGCTCCCATGTGCCGTTGTCCAGCTGCGATTGAATCTCGTGATGCACGGCTTGCGCCCAATCTGCTGTATCCAGTGCAGCCATGGCCTCCTTGTATGTCGTTGGCTCATTTGAATCTGCTGCAACTGCGATGTTCATCTGTTCTGGTTTCTGCAGCACCCAGAAATGGCCGCGCTCACCAGGCTTGTAACGCACCCTAAGAGGGTACGTGCGACCTGGTGCTTGAGCGTTAGCAGGCGGCTAGCGCGGTGCTGCTGGCACAAGTGCTGCTGCTGGTGGTGCTACATCTCCCTCCTCTGCTTCTGCCGATGAGGCTGCTGTATCTGCAATATCAGACATGGGAGAGTAGAGTGATTCTCCCACTGTCATAGTAGAGGAAGAATCAGGAGAAACTAGGTCAAGAAGAATTTCTTGCTCCCACTCTCGTCAGCTGCTGGTTTTGCTCCCTCTTCACACACAATGCTGGTGCCGATGACGTTGCTCTCGTTGAAGACGACATCCCTGGAGATAATGACGTGGCCTGCATCCCTCTCGTAGAGGCAATACGCCTTGCTTGCCATGTCGTAGCCAATCATCAGCATCTGCGCACTCTTCGCGTCCCACTTTTGCGGCTTCTCCTTTGGCACGTGCATGTGAGTCAAGCTGTCAAACGCGCAAAGATGACCCACGCTCGGCTTTTTGCCGAACCATGCCTCGTACGGCGTCATCTGCTCTAGGGCCTTGGTTGGACTGCGGTTCTTGATATAGACCGCAATGCTCACGGCTTCAGCCCAGAAGTCGTAGGTCAGCGGGGCCGTGTGCAGCATGGAGCGCGACGACTCCACAATGGTACGGTTGGCGCGTTCTGCTACCCCATTCTACTACGGCGAGTACGGCGCGGTACGCTGCGCCTTGATGCTAGCTACTGCGAGGTAGTCCTGGAACTCCTTGCTTAGGTATTCTCATCTGCGATCGCTGCACAGCGCCTTGATCTTCTTACCAGTTTGGTTCTCCACCATGGCCTTGAACTCCTTGAACCTGTCAAAGCACTGGTCCTTGGAGGAAAGGAAGTACATAGCAGTGTAACGGCTGAAATAATCAATGAAGGTGAGAAAACACCTAGAGCCTCCAAAGCTCTGGGTCTGCATCGGTCCGCACAAGTCCGTGTGGACCAGCTCCAACACCTCTTTTGCACGCTCCCCTGCTCCAGAGAACACCTCGCGATGCTGCTTCCCCTCTAAACAGCCGATGCATAACTGCTACTCAAAGTTAGAGATGGTAGGCAGGTCACGCACCATCTGCTTTGCTTGAAGCTGCTGCAAGGTGCGCATGCCGATGTGGCCGTAGCGCGCATGCCAGATCTCGCCATCTGTTGCCTGCACCACTGTTGCAAGACTCTGCTCACGCGGGATCTTGGCCGCCCCCAGCAGGCGGTACATGTCTTCCTCCTTCAACGACTTGGCCAACTCCTCTCCTGTATCCTTGTTGAGGATGTAGCCATAATCATCGTCAAAATCAACGCGTAGTCCTGTATTGGTGAGAGAGGACACTGAGAGAAGGTTGAACGCAGCATCAGGTACATATTGCACGCCATGGAAAACTCCCACTTCAATGCCACGCGGCGTCTCCAACCACATATCCACAATCCCAATCCCCTTAGCATACAACACCCGATCATCACCCAAAGCAATCAGACGGGGGGGAATGGAGAGCAATTGCGTGAACCACTCCTTCTGGTACGTCAGACTCTTGGTACACCCCGAGTCCTTGTACTATGCCAGATCCGCCTTTTCCTTCTGCAACATGTCAGACTTCGCCATGAATAGGTGATCACGCACCTCCTTGGCAACGTTCATGTTGCCAAAATGGTGCAAGCCAGTCTGGTTCTGTTGCTGCTGTTGCTGCTGGCGTTGCTGTGATTACTACTGCTGTTGCTGTGGAGATTGCTGCTTTTGGTGCTGCTGCTGCTGCTGCTCCTTCTTGTCCCTCTTAAACTTGAAGCACTCTTTCTTGTAGTGCCCCTCTTTCTGGCAATAGGGGCACTTGTCCTTCTTCTTGCCTTTCTGCTGCCCGGACTGCTTCTGCTGCTGGTTGCGTGAGCCCATGGCCATGAAAGCTCCTTCATTGCTGCTGCCGCCATTGCGCTTTGCTGCAATGCGACGCAATTCAACTTGCACCAGGTGTGTGCAGATGAAGTTGAGGTCGGGAGTTGGCTGACACTCAAGCGTCTCTCGCACCGTGTCGTAGCTGGTTGGGAGTCCCCTCAGCAAGAGGAGGATGAAGCGCGTCTCTTCCACAGGGTTGCCGGCCGCTCTCAGCTGCTTTGCCAGCTTCTTTGCCCTATCCAGAAAGGCCTCCATCCCTTCACCACCCTGCATTTTCAGCGCTATCATCTTTTCCTCCAAAAGCATGAGGAATGCAGGATCCTTACTCTCATACTTCTTGCACAATGTGTCCCACCCCTCCTTTGTAGTAGCCTTGTCACTCACGTACAGAAGATGCGGGTTGGAGATGTTGTTGACAAGTAACCTGTAGGCCTGGCTGTCCTTGTTCTTCCACTCCTCATACATCGCTGGTACAGCTGCAGAAGAACCTGCATCAGCTACACCCTTTTGCAGTGTCTTTCCCGCCACCACCTGTGCTGCGGTGATGCCTTTTGCCTATGGAACTGGAGCCAGCTCGTGGCCGCTCACCACCTCCCACAAGCCCCTTTCCTCCAAAAGGAGGCGGGTACGGATCTTCCAAAATGTGAAGTTGGCGTGTCCCTCCAGCCTCTCCAAAGGCATGGCTGCTGTCACAACGCCAGCTGCTGCCATTTTGAGCCTTGGTGATACTCTGCGCTGCCCATGGATGGCGGCGCTACCCCTACTTCTGCTGCTGCTTCTGCCAGAAATCTGTCTGACAGAAAATGGACTGTAGATGCCAGCAGACAGGGAATTTTGAAAAACGCAGCCCACCACTGAAAACTTCAGCTCAAAACCTTTCGGATCCATGCATAAAACAGGGTCATCAACAAGGGATTTGAAAAGACATGCCCTCTTGAAAACAAGGTATTCTTCTGCTCCTACTCCAACTCAGACCAGCCAGCTTGTAAACGGCGTTTCTCCCAAACGAATCAATGGAATGTTAATATTTTTGCACCAATGGAAAGCTTAGGAAACATACTACAATTCACATGTTCCAATTTTTAAATTTGACAAAGAAACAAGAGAGTTATGGTCATCACAAGGGAACAGTCTTACTCATAGAGAAGAGTGTAGCCCTGGCCGACCTCGTTTTGAGCATGACTCTCAATCCGACCGTTGGATCTTCAAGATCTTGGCTTCGTTGGAAAGCTTGTCTCTCAATCATCAAATCTGGTGAAGCTTTCAACCCAACCCGTCACTCCCAAAGTGACGACCTGTGCTGGCTGGAAGTGGCAGAACTAAGCTTTGATACCAAATGTTGGATCTAGAGGAGAGAGGGAGCCTTGGAGCAGCGAGCATGTGTGATTGGAAGGGCATCACTTGTGCTGAAGAATGGTTGTTCAATCACTCATAATGATGGAGTACATATAGAGCTAGAGCTTGGGCAAGTCAGCCTCCTCACAAGCCACACCACTTAGCCATGGAGGCTAAGGCTCACACACTAGAGTCCATAATCTCACACAAGGGAGGAAATCAGCCTAGCAATCAGGCTGACCACTCACACACGACCTACAGAGCTAGATAATGCTCTCATGGCACACTCCTAGTGGTCACATAACCCACAAACCCATGGAGAATCGCCATGTGTCCATGGCTAGCACACAAGGATCTCACCTCACCTAAAAAGTAAGGAGAGGTACCTTTATCCTAGTCAGCACACTCTGACAAGGCAATCCTAAGACCAAGGACCTTTCCTAAAAAGTAAGGAGAGGTACCTTTATCCTAGTCAGCACACTCTGACAAGGCAATCCTAAGACCAAGGACCTTTTTGGATATTTCTCCCATCAGATCTTGACCCTGGACTTCTTGCCTTTTTCTTTTCTTAGGCTAAGGCATGGAGCCATCACCCATGGCCATCCAGGCATCGGCGGTCCATGAACCCCGAAACTTTGAAAATTCACATCTCCCAATCTGACTGTTGGAACGGCCTCAAACTTGGACCGTAGACATTTTGCTACCTGATCTTTCTCATGAAGAAGTCGGATCGACGATCGAAGCTGGCATCTGGTACTTTCTGGGAACTTGCTCCTATGGACCTGAAACTGGGCCGGATGGCTCCTTTCCCAACATCAACGTCTCCTGGCGGAGATACGTAGGAGTGGAGCAGTTCCAGTCCCTGTGTGCGTTTACAACCAAAGCGCAATCGCACTTGCCAAGAAGCCCGACCACCCCGCAGGCACCAAGTACATGGATGTCGCATTTCACTTTATCAGGTACATGGCGAGGTGGGTGCTATCAAGCTAGAGTTTACTCCAACCAGCAAGCATGTCGCAAAGTTCTGCACCAAGCTAGTGACCCATGAGAAGAAGCAGTTCTGCATGAAGATATGTGGACTTAGCCCACTCTCACTGTGGCAAAGTGGGAGATTTTTGAGAAAGGAGCCATCCGGCTCAGTTTCAGGTCCACACGAGCAAGTTCCACAAAACTACCAGATGCGTGCTTCGATCGTCAATTAAATTTCACCATTGGAAAGAGCAGGTGGCAAAATGTCTACGCTTGAATTTTCAAGCCGATCCAACACTTGGATGGAGAGATATGATTTTCAAAGTTTCCAAGATCGTCTACCACCGATATGTGGGTAACCATGTGCGATGGCTCCATGCCTTAGCCTGTGGAAACAAAGGCAAGAGGTCCAGGGTCAAGACCTGATGGGAGAACTATCCAAAAAGGTCCTAGATTCTTGTGTTGCCTTGTCAGAGTGTGGTGACTAGGAAAAAGGTAACTCTCCTTACGTTTTAGGTGAGATACGATCCTTGTGTGCTAGCCATGGACACATGGCGATTTTCTATGGGATTGTGGGTTATGTGACCACTAGGAATGTGCCATGAGAGCATTTTCTAGCTCTCTAGGTTGTGTGTGAGTGGTCAGCCTGATTACTAGGCTGATTTTGTGAGATTGTGGACTGTACTGTGTGAGCCTTAGCCTCCATGGCTTAGAGTAGCTTGTGAAAGGGCTAACTTGTCCAAGTTCTAGCTCTATATGTACTCCATCATTTTGAGTGTTTCAATAACCATTCTTCAGCGCAAGTGATGTCCTTCCAGTCCCACATGTTTGCAGCCCTTAAGCCCCATTTATCCTTAGGGTGGATAGTTCCAATACGTGGGAGATCACTAAGCTTCCACCTAGACGCAAGGTTATCAAGTGCAAGTGGATGTTTAAGAAGGAGGCTACGCAGGAGGGCTTCCACATGTCTGATCTCGGGGAAGCGTAATACTTCCTCGTATCCAAATCAAGCGTGACCACAAATCACGCTCTCTCTTGTTGCAGGAGAGCTGCTACATAAAGGATGTCTTGTACAGGTCGGGCATGGCAGAGGCTAAAGCCATCGGTACACCGCTGGAGACGTGGCATTACCTTGTGAGTGTCTCTCAACCTGCCTGATGCAACGGTATAGAAAACAGGTTCCGACACAATTGTTCCCGCCGACCGCTCTTGGTATTGCAACCAAGAGATGATATCATCCTCAAAGCAAAGGTTCCACACTGAATAGTTCAATGAAATCACTTCCTTTGCACTGTGTCCTTAGCACCTGGTCACTTTCGCGCCCGGTTCAAACTCTTGGGACTTAGACCAACCAATTCTTCTTTAGTCTGTGCCTCTGGTGGACAACTGTGTTAGGAGTCTCAAAGGTAAGAACACTACCCGATGACAGGCTACCGATAGGTTTTTATAGTCTTAGAGCCAAGCTCTAGCCTAGGCACGTAGTGGCTCCTTGGATAAGCCACTTTGGGGACAAACTTGATAACGTCATCCCCCTGGCCTACATGGCGCTCCTTGTAGCCGCCAAGTGGCGCCAGCCACCAGGAAGGACCTTGAAATGTTCTAAGATGTCTCTTAAAACATTCATGTTCCCCTTTTGGTCACAAAGAAAATTAGTCACCGTGCTGGGATTTGATCCATAGACCTGTCCCTCCCAAGACTAACTCTACAACGTGTGAGCCACAAGGAGTTGTCCTACGTAGTATTTGCTGGCTATACAATCCAGATTAGACCACAGGTCCAGAGACTATGGAAAGTGTAAGCCACAAGGAGTTGTTTTATGTAGCGTTTGCTAGCTGTACTTTCCAGTTCAGATCAAGAGGACTTTCTCACCAACACGGGACTGCGTGTCATCTTTGACGACCACTATGGCTACATCCTTGACAGGGAAACCGGAAAGGAGCTGGCCAGGTCGGTGAGAGAAGGCAATATGTACCGCTTGTTGGGGGTGACCAAGATCCCGTGCGAGCAGAGTCTTGAAGGAGTGGTGCACGCCACAGATGGCAAAATCTGGCATGCGAGCTATGGCCAAATTGGCATGCACGCCTTCGAGCAACTTCAAACCAAGCAAATGGCGTGTGACTTGCCTACCATCTCTAACTTTGAGCAGCAGTTATGCATCTGCTGTTTAGAGGGGAAGCAGCAACGCAACGCGTTCTCAGGAGCAGAAGAGCATGCGAAAGAGGTGCTAGAGCTGGTCCATACTGACTTGTGTGGCTCGATGCAGACCCAGAGCTTTGGAGGATCTAGGTATTTTCTCACCTTCATTGATGATTTCAGCCGTTGTACTTCTGTGTACTTCCTTTCTTCTAAGGACCATTGCTTTGACAGGTTCAAGGAGTTCAAGGCCATGGTGCAGAATCAGACTGGCAAGAAAATCAAGGCGCTACGCAGCAGTCGCGGTGGAGAGTACCTCACCAAGGAGTTCTAGGACTACCTCGTAGCAGCGGGTATTAAAGCATAGCGCACCACGCCATACCCGCCGCAACAGAACGGTATAGTAGAATGCGCCAACCGCATCATCGTAGAGTCGGCCCGCTCCATGTTGCTGAAGACTCCGCTAACCTCAAAGGAGTAAGTACTACGCTGTACATCAAGAACCGCCGTCCAACCAAGGCCCTGAAGCAAATGACGCCGTACGAGGGGTAGTTCGGCAAGAAGCTGAGCTTTGGTCATCTACGTGCATTTGGCAGCTTGGCGCACATACACGTGCCAAGGGAGAAGCGACAAAACTGGGGCGCTAAGAGTGCGTAGATGCTAATGATTGACTACGATGTAGCAAGCAACGTGTATTGCCTCCACAAGTGGGATACAAGCCACATCATCATCTCCAGGAATGGGAGCAGACATTCTCTTTGATCTCGTCTCTCCTGACCCTTCCTCTACTGTGATAGTGGGAGAACCACTCTATTATCCCATGTTTGATTCAGCAGATACAACGGCCTCATCGGTAAAAGCAGAGGAAGAAGAGGCACCACCATCAGCAGGAGCAGTTGTTCCAACAACACCGCACCAACCGCGTGCTAACCCTCCAGCACGTGGTCCAAGGTGCGCTCTCAGGGTGCGTTACAAGCCTGGTGAGCGTGGGCATTTCTTGATGCTCCAAAACCTAGACCAGATGAACGTTGCAATTGTAACAAACTCTGATGAGCCGACGTCGTACAAGGAGACCATGGTTGGAGCAGATGCAGTAGATTGGGTGTAAGCTATGCGGCAGGAGATACAGTCACAGCACGTGGGAGCTAACTCAGCATCCACTTGGACGAAAGCTGATCAAGTACAAGTGGGTGTTCAAGAAGAAGCGGGGAGCAGATGGCAACCTGGAAAAGTACAAGGCCAGGCTGGTCGCCAAGGGCTAATCGCAATAGAAAGGCATCGACTACACGGAAATTATTCCTCCTGTTCCAAAGTTTCCCTCTATACGCACGCTCCTTTCCTATGCAACAGCAGAGGACTTTGAAGTCCACAACATGGACATCAAAGACAGTGTTCCTGAACGGTGATATGGAGGAGGAGATTTACATGGATCAGCCGAAGGGGTTCGTCATGAATGGCAAGGATCACTTGGTTTGCAAATTGCTGAAGTCGCTGTACGGACTCAAGCAAGCGTCTCGTGCTTGGAACCAAAAGTTGGATGCTGAGGAGAAGTGCATGGGCTTTCAGCGTAGTGAGAGTGACTACACCGTCTATCGCTAGCAGCATGGTCATGAGGTGCTCATCATCATCGTGTATGTGGATGACATGCTCCTCCTTTCCAACAACATGTCTGTACTCCAGGAGTTCAAGGAGGCCATCCAGCTCCGCTTCCAAATGTCTGATCTTGGGGAGGCATCATACTCCCTCGGTATTCAAATCACGCGTGAATGCGAATCACGCTCTCTCTTGTTACAGTAGAGCCGCTACATCAAAGATGTCTTGCAGCAGTTCGGCATGGCAGAGGCTAAACCCATCGGCACGCCGCTCGAGACACGGCAATACTCGTGAGCTTCAATGGAGAAGCAGATGCAGGTGAGCAGCAAAACTACCAGAGCGCCGTCGGCAGCTTCATCTTCCTGATGCTAGCAACCTGGCCGGACCTTGTAAAGGCTGCTAGCACATGGGAAATTCCGGCCCTGAGCACAAGAAGGCAGTGAAACAGATCTTGTACTACATTGGTGGGACCATCAACATCGGCATCACCTACAACGGCAACGACAACAGCATCATCGGCTACACAGACGCAAATTCGGCTTCAAACCCTGAGGACCGCTAGTCCATCTCTGGACATGTGTTCCTCATGAATGGTGGGGCCATCTACTACTACAGCAAGCCGCAGGTGGTCGAGGCCACCTCAAGCACAGAAGCTGAATAAGCTCCAAGCACATTGACATCGCATATCACTTCATCACGCACATTGTACATGAGGGTGCTATCAAGTTGGAGTTTACTCCAACCAGCAAGCAGGTTGCATATTTTTGTACCAAGCCAGTGACTTGTGAGAACTAGCAGTTCCGCATGAAGGCATATGGACTCAGCCCACTCTGACAACGGCAAAGTAGGAGATTGTTGGAAAAGGAGCCATCCGGCTCAGTTTGAGGTCCACATGAGCAAGATGCCAAAAACTACCAGATGCGTGCCTCAATCATCAATCAAAGTTAACCATTAAAAAGATCAGGTAGCAAAATGTCTTCGGTCCAAGTTTGAGGCCGATCCAATGATCGGATTGGGAGTTATGAATTTTCGAAGTTTCAAGGTCATCGACTGCCGATATCTGGGTGACCATGGGCGATGGATTCATGCTTTAGCCTGAGAAGAGAAAAGGGCAAGAGGTCCATGGTCAAGACCTGATGGGAGAAATATCCAAAAAGGTCCTAGATTCTTGGGTTGCCTTGTCAGAGTGTACTGACTAGGAAAACGGTACCTCTCCTTACTTTTTAGGTGAGGTGAGATCCTTCTGCGCTAGCCATGGACACATGGCAATTCTCTATGGGATTGTGGATTATGTGACCAACATGAGTGTACCATGAGAGCATTTTCTAGCTCTTTAGATTGTGTGTGACTGGTCAGGCTCATTGCTAGGCTGATTTCCTCCAGTGTGTGAGCCTTAGCCTCCATGGCTAAGTGATGTGTCTTGTGAGAGGGCTGACTTACCCAAGCTCTGGCTCTACATGTACTCCGTCATTTTGAGTGATTCAAAAAACCATTCTTCAGCAGAAGTGATGCCCTTCCAGGCCCACATGCTCGCTGATCAAAGGCTCCCTCTCTCTTCGAGTTCCAAGAGATTATGGACTCTAGTGTGTGAGCCTCAACCTACATGGCTAAGTGGTGTGGCTTGTGAGAGGGCTGAGTTATCCAAATGTTAACTCTATAGATATTCCATCATGTTGAGTGATAAACAACCATTCTTTAGCACAAATGATGCCCTTCTAGTCCCACATGTTTGCTACTTGAAGGCTCCCTCTGTCCTCTTGTTCCAACAAGTACTTCCTTACCTTCATTAATGATCCCTGTTGCAAGATGTGATCTACTTCCTCAAGATAAACGGAGAGGTCAAGGGAAGCTGTAAGAGTTTGTCGCCATGGTATAGCGGCAGACAAGCAAAAAGGTCAAGGCATTGCGCACGAACAACGGTGGTGAGTACGAGTCGTGCAAAGGCTGGTTCAGCCAACATGGCATCAACCATCAGACCACCACGCCTTACACCCCCAAGAATAATGGTGTTCCCGAGGAATGAATCAGATTAACCTCGGCATGACATGAACCATGCTCTTTGATGCCATACTCCCACCTCACTTCTAGATTGAAGCTGCAAAAACTACTTGCTACCTTGTAAATCTCAATGCGACAGCCGCGCTTGGAAGTCGTGGTAAGAAGTAACAAGAAAAGTAGTTGAGGATGCCACAGGAGGCTTGGTCAAAGAAGAAGCCAGATGCCTCAAATATGAGGGTCTTTCGCTGTACTTCATGGACAAAGGTCAAAGCAGGAGAAGGAAGTGGCAAGCAAGATTCACGCGCTCGTAAGTGTGTAATGATCAGATACGATTTTACACACAAGGCGAACAGGCTGTGGAACCAAGCGGCAAGAAAGCTCATTAGGATACGAGATGTCCAGTTTGAAGAAAGGACGCTCGGCAAGGAGAGTCGCTTGATCTTGTCCATGCTGCCAAACAAGGAGAGCGAATTGTGTTGCCTGAGTCAAGTGATCAGGCATCTGAGAATATGCACATGGCGGAAATGAAGGATGGTGCGAGAGGGAGAGTGGATGTGTAAGCTGATATTGCGACGGACAATGAGACTGAGTCTGAGTCATCCAAGGCCTCTAAATCAAACTCTGAGGTGGATGACTCTTCCTCAAGCAATCGATGCGCAAGAGCAACAGAGCATCTGAGCCTTGAAGTAACACTGCAGGGTAGTACGCGTGAGAAGAAACCTCCATCCATGTACTATGCTGGGGGTGAAAAATGGACCAGACTCAGCTGGTCATGCTTGGCTGAGGGAGAGCCTGTGACCATAACAGAGGCTATGAACATGCCAGATGCGGCCTAGAGAACGGAGGCAATAGATGGCAAACTCGCATCCATTGAAAAGAACAAACATGGGTCGCGGCTAACATGGTACAAAATGTATACGTGATGGGATAAAAGTTGAAATATGCTCCAAGGATTGAAATATGCTCCAAGGATATGGTACGAGGAGATGGACGGCTTCATGGCCACACTCACCTCCATGCACTGCCAGAATAATCCTAGTATCTATGTGCAGGAGGATGAGTAAGGCTTGATGCTGGTTGCATTGTATGTGGATGACCTGATCATGTACTCATCGTCAGTCGAGCTATTGAACAAGCTGAAGAAAGATCTCGGAAATAGGCATAAGATGAAGGACATGGTATTGGGAAACGACCCATCCGGCTCAGTTTCAGATCCATAGGAGGAAGTTCCAGGAAACTACTACATGCCTTTTTCGATCATCAATCTTCCTTCACCATTGCAAAGATCAGCTGGCAAATTGTCTTTCATCCAAGTTTCAAGCCAATCCAACGGTCGCATAAGGAGATATGAATTGTTGAAGTTTTCAGGGTCATCGAATGCCGGTATTTTGGTGGCTATGGGCAATGGCTCTATGCCTGAGCCTGAGAAAAAAAGGCAAGAGGTCGAGGGTCAAGACCTGATGGGAGAAATGTCCAAAAAGGTCCAAGATTCTTAGGTTGCCTTGTTAGAGTGTGCTGACTTGGAAATAATGCCCTTCGAGTCCAACATGTTTGTTGCTCTAAGACTCCCTCTCTCCTCTATTTCTAACATTTGGTATCACAGCCAAGTTTTGCCACTTTCTGCCAGCAAAGTCGGTGACTTTGAGGATGCCGGGTTAGGATCAAACCTCCTCCACCTTTGATAATCTACCATTACATCTTGTACTTTGATCTGAAGTTTCCATTGTTGGGCTCATGTTTTCCAAATCACCAGTCTACTAGCCTCTACTGTCCATTTTTTTACGAACAGAGTTCGGGCAAAAGCAGTAGCAGAAGCAGTAGTAGAAGCAAGGGTAGCGCCGCCACTCAAAGGCAGCATTGAGGATCACCAAACCTCAAAAGGGCAGCAACAAGCCTTGTAACACTAGCCTAGCCCTTTGAGAGGCTAGAATGACTCGCCTACTTCATGTTTACGAAGATCCGTACCTGCCTCCTTTTTTAGGAGAGGGGATTGTGAGAGGTCGTGACCGGCGACAAATGCGCTTTGATTCCTAAGGCAAAAGGCATCACCGCAACAGAGGTGGTGGCGAAGAAGACGCTGGAGAAAGGTGCAGTTCATGTAAGTTCATCTACAACTGCAACAGTGCCATATGAGGAGTGGAAGAAGGACACAGAGGTCTAGAGGCTCATTGTCAACACCATCACCAACCCGGATATTCAACATGTGAGTGACAAAGCTACTGTAAAAGAGGGATGGGACACATTGTGCAAGATGTATCTGAGTAAGGATCATGCATTCCTCATGCTTTTTGAGGAGAAGATGATACGTTGAAAATGCGGGGTGGTAAAGGGATGGAGGCATACTTGGACACTACAAAGAAGCTGGCAAAGCAGCTGAAAGCAGCCAACATCCTTAAAGAAGACACGGAGTTCATCCTCCTCTTGGTGAGGAGACTCCTAGCGAGCTACGACACGGTGCAAGAGACGTTGGTGTGAATGGTTCAACCTGCCTGCCTGAGGTGACGGTCTAGAAAACGGGTTCGGACTCAATGGTTCCAACCAACCGCTCTTGGTATTACAACCAAGAGATGATATCCCTGTAAGAGCCAAGGTTCCACACTGAGAAGTTCATAGGAATCACTTCCTTGCACTATGTCCTTAGGACCTGGTCACTTTCGCGCGAGGAGCGAACTCCTACGGCTTAACCCAACCAATGCTTCTTTACTGTCTACCTCTGGTGGACAACTCTGTGAGGAGTCTAAAAGGTAAGAACTGTACTCAATGATAGGTAACTGAAAGGTTCTTTTAGTTATAGAGCAAGCCTCTAGCCTACGCACGCAGTGGTTCCTTGGATGAGCTAGTTTGGGAGCAATCCGGATTGCGTCACGCCCCCTGCCTACATGGCACTCTGTGTGACTGCCATGTGGTACCAGCCACCAGGAAGGACCTTGGAATGTTCTAAGATGTCTCTAACAACCTTCTTGTCCCCCTTTTGGTCACGGAGAAAACTAGTCACCGGGCTGGGATTTGACCCTGTGACCTCTCGCTCCATAGACTAACTCTGGAACGTCTATGCCACAAGGAGTCATCGTATGTAGTTTTTGCTGGCTATACATTCCAGATTAGACCAAGGAGACTTTATCCGAAGGAGTAGTGCTGCCTTGTCTATCTAGACCAGACTTAGGGGACTTACTCCAAGGGAGCAGTACATGCGTAAGCTCCTATACGTGTCCAAATATCGGCCATGGACAAGAAGCATATGAGGTCAACAAACTCTCCCTTGTATCTCTGTCCATTAGCTGTGAGATCTCTCCTCTCTCTAGCAGTCTTGGCCTTAGTCTTCGTTCGCTGCGTTGACCATACCGATGACTCGAGTACCTGTAGAGTGCAAGTTGTTGTCTAGCGCCTTTGTCATGCAATCTGCGAGCATCTTCCTCGTCTCCACGTATTCGAGGTCCACGATTGCCTTTGCGACCACATCGCCTGAGAAATAGTACCTGATGACGATGTGCTTGGTCTGATTGGAGATGACATTATCCTGTGTTATTTTCATGGCAGTCTTGTTGTCGATGTAGACCTCTGTTACCTTCGTTTGCGACACTCTCACCTCGACAAGTAAACTGCATAGCCATTGTATCTCGTTGCATGCTTTTGGCAGAGCGATGTACTCTACCTCGGCGGTAGAAAGGAAGAGAGAGTCTTACTTTTTGCTTGTACAAGAGGCTGTACCACCATTCAACAGGCACACAAAGCCCAAGGTGGACTTTCTCTCATCGATTCTTCCTCCCCAGTCTGCGTCTGTGTAGCACACCAGCTGCAGCGGGTCAAATCCTTCTTGGCCTCCAAACTGGAGTCCCATTTGTTGCATCTTCCGTAGATAGTGCATGATGCGCTTGATTGCTTGCCTGTATTGTGGCCTTGGATTGTCCACAAACCTGCTCACATGTGCCACAGCATAACAAATATCAGGACGTATTCCTACCATGGCATACATGAGGCTGCCAACAGCAGACTAGTAGGGAGTATTCTCCATCTCATGTCGTTTGGCTTCCGTGCTGAGGCTAATGGAGGAGGAGAACTTGATGTCTGTTGTCATGGGTGTGTTGATGGGCTTGTAGTCCTTCATGTTGTAGTGCTTGAGGACTTCCATGATGCACTTGGTATGGTTCCGCTTGATTGTGCTTGCTGCTTGATTGCGATAGACAGCTATCCCGAGGTAGAACTCGAGCGGACCCATGTCCTTCATCTTGAACCTGTTGCTGAGATCTATCTTCTGATTGTTCAACGGCCCGACTGATGACGAGCAGATGATCAAGTCATCCACGTACAGTGCAATCAGCATCAAGCCTTGCTCATTCTCCCGCACATACACACTAGGATCATTCTGGCAGTGCATAAAGGTAAGCCCGGCCATGAAGCCGTCCATCTCCTTGTACCACATCCTTGGGGTATGTTTCAGCCCGTAGAGTGCTTTGACCAATTTGCAAACCTTGTCTTCTAGAGCTTTTACTCCCTTAGGCACTTCCATTAGCACTTCTCTGTCTATGTTCCCATAGAGGAGAGGTGTCTTGACATCCATTTGGTGGACCTCCACATCTTTTTCAGTAGCAATATCCAACATGGATCTGATGGAGGCAAAGGTTGCAACAGGCGCGAAGGTCTCCTCGTACTCAGAGCTTGCACACTAGGAAAACCCCTCCGCCACAACTCTTACCCTGTACTTATTGATAGTACCATCCTTCTCGAATATTTTCCGGAGTACCCACTTTGACCCTACCACGTGTGCATTTGGGAGCCTGTCCACCAGAACCCATGTTCCGTTCTCTTCAATGGATGCGAGTTTTCTATCCACTACCTCCTTCCACTTGGCCGCATCTCGCATGTTCATAGCCTCCGTTACGGTCACAGGCTCTCACTGACCCAAGCATGACCAGTTATGTCCGGTCCATTTCGCACTCCCATCATGATACTTGGACGGAGGTTTCTTCTAGCACGTATTACACGAGAGTGTTGTTGGTGGTGCTCCAAGGCTAAGTTACTTCTATTGCTTTTGCGCTGCCAGTGATCTGCTATTTGATGAGAGCCACCTGCTTCAGAGTGTGAATCAGAGGCCTCAGACGACTCAGACTCGGTGTCAGAGTCCGTCGCTATGTCGGCTTGCATAGTTACTCTCCCTGGAGCACCATTCTTCACTGGCACCATCTGCCAGTTTTTTGGTGCCTGATCACTCGACTCGAGCAGCACAACCACTTCTCCTGACTTGGGAGCATGGACACGATCGAGCAACTCCCCCTTGCATTCCTTTCATCAAACTCGGCATCTCAGCTCCGGCCGCTTGGTCCCAGAGCGTACGCCTTGTGTGCGATATCGAATCCGACCATAACACACTTACGAGCATGTGCATCTAGCTTGCCATTTTCTTCTCCCGCTTGGACCGTTGCCCACGTTGTACAGCCAAAGACTATCAAGTGTGAGGCATCTAGCTTCTTCCCTTACGAAGTCTCTTGTGGTGCCCTGAGCTGCTTCTCTTGGCGCTTCTTACCACGCCTTCCAAGCGCGACTGCCAGAGTAAAATTTACAAGGTAGCAAGCAGCTCTTGCAGCTTCAGCCCAGAAGCGAGATGAAAACTTGGCGTCAAAGAGCATGCTTTGTGTCATGCCGAAGATAGTCTGGTTCATCCGTTCGACAACGCCATTACTCTGGGGGGTATAAGGCGTGGTGGACAGGTGGTTGATGCCGTGTTGGCTCAATTAGCCTTTGCTTCACCGTTGTCCATGCGCAGTGCCTTGACCTTCTTCCTTGTCTGCCGCTCTACCATCGCGATAAACTCTTGCGGCTTCTCCTTTACCTCTCCCTTTGTCTTGAGGAACTACATCCACATCTTCCAAATGTGGTCATCGATGAAGGTCAAGAAATACTTGCTGCGAACGTTCGAAGGGGTGCGGAATGGTCCGCACACATCAGAGTGAATGAGAACCAAGATTGCTACCACACGTTACCCATTACGTTGAAAGGGCTTTCTCTTTGCCTTTCCTTCGAGGCATGGTCCACAGAGCTTCTTGTACTTTCCCTCATCCTTGGCCTTGCATCCGTCCATCCCATGAACCACTTTGTGCTGCTGCATAGCTTGCGGTGTGCTGTCGGCCACATGGGAAAACCGCCTTTGCCATAGCTCAGCATTTGTGTTGGTGGAGTTAGCGGCCATGGTGACGGCTTGTGAGGTAACATCAGGCTTTGGAGACTTGGACTCTTCAACCGCCGCATATCCCTCATTTGTACTTTCAAGGGCTTTGGTCTACAGCACGTAGAGCTCATCAGCTCTTGGGACTTGTGCGACAAGACTCTCCTTGAGATAAGAGATCTTGATGTCCTTGTTCTTCACAATCATGGCCTCCTCCTCCCTCAAGACAATCGTCATGTCGTAGTGCGTGATTTTGGACACTGACAAGAGGTTTGCCACAAAAAACGGCATGTAGACGACGTTTTCCAACTTCAAGTATTTTCGTGCATTGTTCATGTTGATGCTGATAACCTTATCTTCCTTGTCTTGCGCATGGACAAGGCTGCCGTTGACACACCTGAAACGACGTTCAGTGTCCCCAATGGAGATAAACCTATCCTTCTCCCTTGAAGAGTGGTGGTTCGTGCCAGAGACAAGCGCGTAGGCTCCACAATGTAGCAGTGCTGCTCCCTTGATTGCAAACACGCTCTCAGCCATCATGTTTATCAACTCCTTCTTACCTTTTCCTTTGCCCTCAAGTCTACAACCATTACCTCCGTCTTCCTTCTTGGGAGTCCTGTAGTCTTGTGCCATATTCCCAGGCTTGCCACAGTTATGGCACTTTCCAGGACGCTTTGAAGTCTTTCTACCGCCACAATTACCTTTTCGTCCACCGCCACCGCTT
Source organism: Penium margaritaceum (assembly GCA_023375785.1). Classification (NCBI taxonomy): domain Eukaryota; kingdom Viridiplantae; phylum Streptophyta; class Zygnematophyceae; order Desmidiales; family Peniaceae; genus Penium; species Penium margaritaceum. Next base: position 241,182 of record SZWC01000285.1, on the reverse strand, counting down.
CTGCTGCTACACTGACTAGAAGAGGAGTTCTTGCCACGACCACCGTAGTGTGCAGCATAGGCTCAAATGTTAGCCTCACTCCGGCTGCGACACATGGCTTCGTTACGTACGTACTCGGACACTGCCTCATACGTGAAATTCTCCTCCTTCCAACCGCCAAAGACACTGATAAGAGGACCCCAGCTTTCAATAGCACCATGAAGAGGATCATAGCCTGCATGTTTGCATCGATTTCCTTGTTCATTTAGGTTACTTGCTGTAGAAGTCCTTCAAACTGCAACACGAAGTCCGGAATCGACTCTCCCTTGCTCAGCCTTATCAAAATCTCCTTTTGAAAGATGGAAAGGCGGTTTGCGAGAGCCATTAATTGGTGTACATGTGCAAGCTTCTCATAAGCCTTTGATGCATGTGTGATACCTTGAAGGTGGACGTGCTGTGAGTCATGCCCAGATGTCACAAGAATTACAAGCACCATGTCATTTTTGACACTCCATGCTTCATATCCAAGATCTGTTTTCGGAGGTTCAACCTCTTCTCCAAGGAACATCTTGAGGTAGCCATGCACCCTCATGAAAATCTCAAATGACCATTTCCATAAGGGAAACCCAAACCCTGTTAACTTTGACATCCCACCATTGACGTGCTCGAGAGTGAGTGTGGCGGGTGTCCTCATACTGCTTCTCTACTTCTCTGCTTCTCTGCTTCTCTGGTTCATTGAGGTCGATATACGCTGATGTAGGCTGTTGTCTGCTACCGGTTTAGAATGTGCTGATCCGTCGCTTGCCCCTTAGTCGTTCATCACCTGTAAAGAGAGAAGAACGCACCCTAGCGAACCCAGGGTCGTGCCTCCAAGGGTACAGCTTATCTTTGTAAGGATCCAGGCGTCGCACCTCCAAGGGAAGAGGTTATCCTTGGCACTTGTTTGCTAAGTGCCAGTACATGTCATTGGAGCATATGGAGATGATGGAGCAGATGGAGCTGATTGAGCTGATGGAGCTGATGTGTGCTACAAGACACAGAGGGCATAAGAGGGCGCAGGAGCGTGCCTTACAACTAGTTAGTGTGGGCCCATAACCCTTTGTCAACCTGGCTGAGGAGATGGTCTAGAAAACGGGTTCCGACACAATGGTTCCCACCGACCGCACTTGGTATTGCAACTAAGAGATGATATGACCCTCAGAGCCAAGGTTTCACACTGAGCGCTTCATAGGAATGACTTCCTTGCACAGTGTCCTTAGTACCTGGTCCGTTTCGAGCGAGGAGCATACTCCTCGGACTTAGACCTACCAATGCTTCTTTAGTCTTTGCCTTTGGTGGACAGTTCTGTGAGGAGTCTCAAAGTTGGGAACTATACTCAACGAGAGACAAGTGACAGGTTCTTATAGTCCTAGAGCCAACCTCTAGCCTAGGCGCACAGTGGCTCCTTGGATGAGCTTCTTTGAGGGCAACCTGGATTGCGTCATTCCCCCTACCTAGATGGCGCTCCCTATGACCGCCAAGTGGCACCAGCCACCAGAAAGGACCTTGGAATGTTCAAAGATATCTCTTAGAACCATCCTCTCCCCCTTTTGGTCACAAAGAAAATTAGTCACTGGGCTGGGATTTGACCCAGTGACCTCTCGCTCCACGGACAAACTCTGGAACTTCTTACCCACAACGAGTTATTCTAGGTAGTATTTTCTCGCTAAACAATCCAGATTAGACCAAGGAGACTTCCTCCAAAGGAGCAGTGCATGCCTTGTCTATCTGGACTAGACTTAGGGGACTTACTCCAAGAGAATAGTGCCTGTCCAAATATCAGCCATGGACAAGGAGCATATCAGGTCAATAGTTCGAGTGCCGGCCGACACTTGACCTAGACTTCATCTGCATCTACTTGGTGCACGTGGAACTACGTAGCAGTGCAGTAAAGTGCACTTGCGGTGCCAGTAGGTAAGTAGCATTTGTGGCCATAAACTCACGTAACAAGCAGCAACAGCAATTCGGAAAGATAGAGGCAAGAAGAAAGGCAAGTGCTACTATTGCAAGAAAAAGGGACACTAAAATGTCTACGGTCGAAGTTTCAAGCCGATCCAACACTCGGATGGAGAGATGTGATTTTTCAAAGTTTCCAAGATCGTCTACTGCCGATATCTGGGTAACCATGTGTGATGGCTCCATGCCTTAGCCAGAGGAATAAAAGGCAAGAGGTCCAGGGTCAACACCTTATGGGAGAAATATCCAAAAAAGGTCCTAGATTATTGTGTTTCTTTGTCAGAGTGTGTTGACGAGGAAAAGGGTAACTCTCCTTTCTTTTTATGTGAGATACGATCCTTGTGTGCTAGCCATGGACACATGGCGATTTTCCATGGGATTGTGGGTTATGTGACCACAAGGAATGTACCATGAGAGCATTTTCTAGCTCTCTAGGTTGTGTGTGAGTGGTCTGCCTGACTACTAAGCTGATCTTGTGAGATTGTGGACTGTATTGTGTGAGCGTTAGCCTCCATGGCTTAGTGTAGCTTGTGAAAGGGCTGACTTGTCCAAGCTCTAGCTCTATGTGTACTCCATCATTTTGAGTGATTCAATAACCATTCTTCAGCGCAAGTAATGTCCTTCCTGTCCCACGTGTTTGCTGCTCTTAAGCACCCTCTATCCTTAGGGTGGATAGTTCCAACACGTGGATGCTCACTGAGCTTCCACCTAGACGCAAGGTAATCAAGTGCAAGTGGATGTTCAAGAAGAAGAGGGGCGCACATGGCAACCTTGAAAAGTACAAGGCGAGGCTGGTCGCCAAGGGCTACTTACATGAAGAAGGCATCGACTACACAAAAACCTTTGTTCTTGTTACAAAATTTGCCTCTATGTACACGCTCTTTTCTTATGCAGCATCTGAGGAATTCGAGATTCACCACATGGATGTCAGGAGGGCATTCTTGAATGGTGACTTGGAGGAGGAAATCTAGTTTGCACCTCGTTTGCAAGTAGCAGAAGTCGCTTTATCGCCTTCAGCAAGCATCGTATCCTTGGAACCAGAAATTGGATGTAACGGTGTAGTGAATGGGGTTCAAGCACAGCGAATGTGACTATAGTGTCTATCGCTAGTAGCATGGACATGAGATCCTCATGATCATTGTCTATGTGGATGACATGCTCCTCCTTTCAAATAACATGTTTGTAGGAGTTCAAGGAGGCTACGCAGGAGCGCTTCCATATGTCTGATCTCGGGGAAGCGTAATACTTCCTCGTATCCAAAATCAAACATGACCACAAATCACGCGCTCTCTCACTGCAAGAGAGCTCCTACATAAAAGATGTCTTGTAGAGGTCAGGCATGGCAGAGGCTAAAACCATCGGCACACCGCTGGAGACGTGGCATTACCTCATGAGTGTCTCTCAACCTGCCTGATGCAACGGTATAGAAAACGGGTTCCGACACAATGGTTCCCGCCGACCGCTCTTGGTATTGCAACCAAGAGATGATATCATCCTCAAAGCAAAGGTTCCATACTGAGTAGTTTAATGAAATCACTTCCTTTGCACTGTGTCCTTAGCACCTGGTCACTTTCGCGCGGGGTGCAAACTCTAAGAGCTTAGTCCAACCAATGCTTCTTTAGTCTCTGCCTCTGGTAGACATCTGTGTTAGGAGTCTGAAAGGTAAGAACAGTACTCAATGACGGGCTACCAAGAGGTTCTTATAGTCTTAGAGCCAAGCTCTAGCCTAGGCACGTAGTGGCTCCTTGGATAAGCCACTTTGGGGACAATCTTGATAACGTCATCCCCCCTGCCTACATGGCGCTCCTTGTAACCGCCAAGTGGCGCCAGCCACCAGGAAGGACCTTGAAATATTCTAAGATGTCTTTTAAAACGTTCTTGTTCCCCTTTTGGTCACAAAGAAGATTAGTCACCGTGCTGGGATTTGATCCATAGACCTCTCGCTCCCGAGACTAACTCTAGAACGTGTGAGCCACAAGGAGTTGTCCTAGGTAGTATTTGCTGGCTATACTATCCACATTAGACCACAGATCCAGAGACTCTGGAAAGTGTAAGCCACAAGGAGTTGTTTTGGGTAGCGTTTGCTAGCTGTACTTTCCAGTTCAGATCAAGAGGACTTTGTCACCATTACGGGACTGCGTGTCATCTTTGACAATCACTATGGCTGCATCCTTGACAAGGAAAGCGGAGAGGAGTTGGCCAGGTCGGTGAGAGAAGGCAACATGTACCGCTTGTTGGGGGTGACCAAGATCCCGTGCGAGCAGAGTCTTAAAGGAGTGGTGCACGCCACAGATGGCAAAATCTGGCATGCGAGCTATGGCCAAATTGGCATGCGCGCCTTCAAGCAACGTCAAACGAAGCAAATGGTGTTTGACTTGCCTACCATCTCTAACTTTGAGCAGCAGTTATGCATCTGCTGTTTAGAGGGGAAGCAACATCGCAAAGCATTCTCAGGAGCAAAATAGCGTGCAAAAGAGGTGTTAGAGCTGGTCCATACTGACTTGTGTCGCCCGATGCAGACCCAAAGCTTTGGAGGCTCTAGGCATTTTCTCACCTTCATTGATGATTTCAGCCGTTGTACTGCTGTGTACTTCCTTTCTTCCAAGGACCATTGCTTTGACAGGTTCAAGGAGTTCAAGGCCATGGTGTAGAATCATACTAGCAAGAAAATCAAGGCGCTGCGTAGCAACTGCGGTGGAGAGTACCTCAGCAAGGAGTTCAAGGACTACCTCAAACCAGCACGCATTAAGGCACACCGCACCGCGCCATACTCGCCGTAACAGAACGGTGTAGCAAAATGCGGCGATCGCATCATCGTAGAGTCGGCACGCTCCATGCTGCTCAAGACTCGGCTAACCTCAAAGGAGTAAGCACTGCGCTGTACATCAAGAACCGCCGTCCAACCAAGGCCTTGAAGCAAATAACGCCGTACGAGGCGTGGTTTGGCAAGAAGCCGAGCGTGGGTCAACTTCGCGCATTTGGCAGCATGGCACACATATACGTGCCAAAGGAGAAGCGACAAAAGTGGGGCGCTAAGAGCACGTAGATGCTAATGATTGGCTACGACGTAGCAAGCAACGCGTATTGCCTCCACAAGAGGGATACAGGCCACATCATCATCTCAAGGAATAAGAGAAGACATTCTCTTTGACCCCGTCTCTCCTGACCCTTCCTCTACTGTGACAGTGGGAAAACCACTCTATTATCCCATGTTTGATGCAGCAGATACACCGGCCTCATCGGTAGAAGCAGAGGAAGAAGAGGCACCACCATCAGGAAGAGCAGTTGGTCTAGAAACACCGCACCAGCCGCCTGCTAGCTCTCCAGCACGTGGTTGAAGGTGCGCTCTCTAGATGCGCTACAAGCCTGGTGAGCGTGGGCATTTCTTGATGCTCCAAAAACTAGACCAGATGAACATCGCAGTTGCAACAAACTCTCATGAGCCGACGTCGTACAAGGAGACCATGGTTGGAGCAGATGTAGTAGATTGGGAGCAAGGTATGCGGCGAGAGATACCGTCACAGCACGTGGGAGCTAACTCAACATCCACTTGGACCTAAGCTGATCAAGTACATGTGGGTGTTCAAGAAGAAGCAGGGAGCATATGGCAACCTGGAAAAGTAGAAGGCAAGGCTGGTCGCCAAGGGCTAATCGCAGTAGGAAGGCATTGACTATACGGAAATCTTTCCTCCTGTTGCAAAGTTTCCCTCTATGTGCACGCTCCTTTCCTATGTAGCAGCAGAGGACTGTGAGGTCCACAACATGGACGTCAAAGACAGTGTTCCTGAACGGTGACCTGGAGGAGGAGATTTACATGGATCAGTCGAAGGGGTTCGTCATGAATGGCCAGGATCACTTGGTTTGCAAACTGCAGAACTCGTTGTATGGACTCAAGCAAGCGTCGCGTGCTTGGAACCAGAAGTTGGATGCTGAGGTGTAGTGCATGGGCTTTCAGCGTAGTGAGAGTGACTACAGCGTCTATCGCAAACAGCATGGTCATGAAGTGCTCATCATCATCGTGTATGTGGATGACATGCTCCTCCTTTCCAACAACATGTCTATACTGCAAGAGTTCAAGGAGGCCATCCAGGAGCGCTTCCAAATGTCTGATCTCGGGGAGACATCATACTTCCTCGGTATTCAAATCACGCGTGAATGCAAATCACGCTCTCTCTCGTTGCAGTAGAGCCGCTACATCAAAGATGTCTTGAACATTTCGGCATGGCAGAGGCCAAACCCATCGGCACACCGCTCGAGACACTGCAATACTCGTGAGTTTCAATGGAGAAACACATGCAGCTGAGCAGCAGAAGTACCAGAGCGCCATCGGCAGCCTCATCTTCCTGATGCTGGCAGCCTGGCCGGACCTTGTAAAGGTTGTTAGCGCTGTTATCACATGGCGAATTCCGGATATGAGCACTAGAAGGCAGTGAAGCGGATCTTCCGCTACATTGGTGGGACCATCAACATTGCCATCACTTACAACGACAATGACAACAGTATCATCGGCTACACAGACGCAGATTTGGCTTCAAACCCTGAGGACCGCTAGTCCATCTCTGGACATGTGTTCCTCATGAATGGTGGGGCCATCTACTACTACAGCAAGCGGCAGGTGGTCGAGGCCACCTCAAGCACAGAAGCTGAATAAGCTCCAAGCATATTGACATCGCATATCAGTTCATTACGCACATGGTATAGGAGGCTGCTATCAAGTTGGAGTTTACTCCAACCAGCAAGCAGGTCGCTAGTTTTTGTACCAAGCCAGTGATTTGTGAGAAGTAGCAGTTTCGCATGAAGGCATAGGGACTCAGCCCACTCTGATGACGGCAAAGTAGGAGATTGTTGGAAAAGGAGCCATCCGGCTCTCTTTGATATCCACATGAGCAAGTTCCCAAAAACTATTAGACGTGTGCTTCGATCGTCAATCGAAGTTAACCATTGGAAAGATTAGGAAGCAGAATGTCTTCACTCCAAGTTTGAGGCCGGTGCAATGGTCGGATTGGGAGGTATGAATTCTCGAAGTTTCTAGGTCATCAACCGCGGATATGTGGGTGACCATGGGCAATGGATCCATGCTTTAGCCTGAGAACAGAAAAAGGCAAGAGGTCCATGGTGAAGACCTGATGGGAGAAATATCCAAAAAGGTCTTAGATTCTTGGGTTGCCTTGTCACAGTGTACTGACTAGGAAAATGGTACCTCTCCTTACTTTTTAGGTGAGGTGAGATCCTTCTACGATAGCCATGGACGCATGGCAATTCTCTATGGGATTGTGGATTATATGACCAACAGGAGTGTACCATGAGAGCATTTTCTAGCTCTTTAGGTTGTGTGTGACTGGTCAGGCTCATTTCTAGGTCATTACTACGCTGATTTCCTCTCTTGTGTGAGATTATGGACTCAGTGTGTGAGCCTTAGCCTCCATGGCTAAGTGGTGTTTTTGTGAGAGGGCTGACTTGCCCAAGCTCTGGCTCTACATGTACTCCATCATTTTGAGTGATTCAAAAAACATTCTTCAGCACAGGTGATGCCCTCCTAGACCCACATGCTCGCTGATCCAATGCTCCCTCTCTCCTCTAGTTCCAACAGATTATGGACTCTAGTTTGTGAGCCTTAACCTCCATGGCTAAGTGGTGTGGCTTGTGAGAGGGCTGACTTGTCCAAATATTAACTCTATAGATACTCCATCATGTTGAGTGATAAACAACTGTTCTTCAGCACAAATGATGCCCTTCTAGTCCCACATGTTTGCTGCTTGAAGGCTCCTCTGTCCTCTTGTTCCAACAAGTACTTCCTAACCTTCATTGATGATCCCAGTTGCTATATGTAATCTACTTCCTCAAGACAAACGGAGAGGTCAAAAGAAGTTGTAAGAGTTTGTCGCCATGGTATAGCGGCAGACAAGCAAAACGGTCAAGGCATTGCGCACAAACAACGGTGGTGAGTACGAGGCGTTCAAAGGCTGGTTCAGCCAACATGGCATCAACCATCAGACCACCATGCCTTACACCCCCAAGAATAATGGTGTTCCCGAGGAATGAATCAGATTATCCTTGGCATGACATGAAGCATGCTCTTTGATGCCAAACTCCGACCTCACTTCTAGATTGAAGCTATAATAACTACTTGCTGCCTTGTAAATCTCAATGCGACAGCCGCGCTTGGAAGTCGTGGTAAGAATTAACAAGAAAAGTAGTTGAGGATGCCAGAGGAGGCTTGGTCAAAGACGAAGCCAGATACCTCACATATGAGGGTCTTTGGCTGTACTACATGGGCAAAGGTCAAAGTAGGAGAAAGAAGTGGCAAGCAAGATTCACGCGCTCATAAGTGTGTAATGGTCAGATACGATTTTGCACACAAGGCGAATAGGCTGTGGGACCAAGCGGCAAGAAAGCTCATTAGGATACGAGATGTCCTGTTTGAAGAAAGGACGCTCGGCAAGGAGAGTCGCTTGATCTTGTCCATGCTGCCAGATAAGGGGAGTTGATTGTGTTGCTCGAGTCAAGTGATCAGGCATCTGAGAATATGCACATAGTGGAAATGAAGGATGGTGCGAGAGGGAGAGTGGATGAGTAAGCTAATATCGCGACAGACAATGAGACTGAGTCTGAGTCATCCAAGGCCTCTAAATCAAACTCTGAGGTGGGTGACACTGCAGGGTAGTACGCGTGAGAAGAAACCTCCATCCATGTACTATGCTGGGAGTGAAAAATGGACCAGACTCAGCTGGTCATGCTTGGCTCAGGAAGAGCTTGTGACCATAACAAAGGCTATGAACATGCCAGATGCGGCCTAGAGAACGGAGGCAGTGGATGGCAAACTTGCATCCATTGAAAAGAACGGAACATGGGTCGCGGTTGACAGGGTACCAAATGCATACGTGATGAGGTAAAAGTTGAAATATGCTCCGTGGATTGAAAAATGCTCCAAGGATATTGTACGAGGAGATGGACATCTTCATGGCCAGACTCACCTTCATGCACTGCTAGGATAATCCTAGTGTCTATGTGCAGGAGGATGAGTAAGGCTTCATGTTGGTTGCACTGTATGTGGATGACGTGATCATGTACTCGTCCTCAGTCGAGCTATTGAACAAGCTAAAGAAAGAGCTCAGAAATAGGCATAAGATGAAGGACATGGTGTTGGGAAAGGAGCCATTCGGCTCAGTTTCAGATCCGCAGGAGGAAGTTCAAGAAAACTACTGCATGCCTTTTTTGATCGTCAATCTTCCTTCACTATTGCAAAGATCAGCTGGCAAATTATCTATCATCCATGTTTCAAGCCAATCCAACGGTCGCATAAGGAGATATGAATTGTTGAAGTTTTCAGGGTCATCGAATGCCGGTATTTGGGTGACTATGGGCAATGGCTCGATGCCTTAGCCTGAGAAAAAAAGGCAAGAGGTCGAGGGTCAAGACCCAATGGGAGAAATGTCCAAAAAGGTCCAAGATTCTTGGGTTGCCTTGTTAGAGTGTGCTTTCTTGGAAATAATGCCCTTCGAGTCCAACATGTTTGTTTCTCTAAGACTCCCTCTCTCCTCCATTTCTAGCATTTGGTATCAGAGCCAAGTTTTGCCACTTTTTGTCAGGAAAGTGCGTGACTTTGAGGATGCCAGGTTAGGGTCAAACCACCTCCACCTTTGACAATCTACCATTACATCTTGTACTTTGACCTGAAGTTTCCATTGTTGGGCTCATGTTTTCCAAATCACTAGTCAACTGGCCTCTGCTGTCCATTTTTTGACAGACAGAGTTCGGGCAGAAGCAGCAGTAGAAGCAATAGTAGAAGCAAGGGTAGCGCCGCCATTCAAAGGCAGTGTTGAGGATCACCAAACCTCAAAAGGGTAGCAACAAGCCTGGTTACACCAGCATAGCCCTTGGAGAGGCTAGAAGGACGCGCCTACTTCACGTTTTCGAAGATCCGTACCTGCCTCCTTTATGAGGAGACGGGATTGTGAGAAGTCGTGACCGGCGACAAATGCGCTCTGATTCCTACGGCAAAAGGCATCACCGCAACAGAGGTGGTGGCGAAGAAGACGCCGTAGAAAGGTGCAATACATGTAAGTTCATCTACAACTACAACAGCGCCATATGAGGAGTGGAAGAAGGACACACAGGTCTAGAGGCTCATTGTCAACACCATCACCAACCCGGATCTTTAGTATGTGAGTGACAAAGCTAGTGTAAAAGAGGGATGGGACACATTGTGCAAGATGTATTTGAGTAAGGATCATGCATTCCTCATGCTTTTGGAGGAGAAGATACGTTGAAAATGCAGGGTGGTGAAGGGATGGAGGCGTACTTTGACACGGCAAAGAAGCTGGCAAAGCAGCTGAAAGCGGCAAAAAACCTTAAAGAAGACACGCAGTTCATCCTCCTCTTGCTAAGGAGACTCCTAGCCAGCTACGACACGGTGCAAGAGACGTTGGTGTCAATGGTTCAACCTGCCTGCGTGAGGCGACGGTCTAGAAAACGAGTTCGGACCCAATGGTTCCAGCAGACCGCTCTTGGTATTACAACCAAGAGATGATATCACTGTAAGAGCCAAGGTTCCACACTGAGAAGTTCATAGGAATCACTTCCTTGTACTATGTCCTTAGGACCTGGTCACTTTCGCGCGAGGAGCGAACTCCTACGGCTTAGACCAACCAATGCTTCTTTACTGTCTACCTCTAGTGGACAACTCTGTGAGGAGTCTAAAAGGTAACAAATGTACTCAATGATAGGTAACCGACAGGTTCTTTTAGTCCTACTGCGAGACTCTAGCCTCGGCACGCAGTGGCTCCTTGGATGAGCTAGTTTGGGGGCAATCTGGATTACGTCACGTTCCCTGCCTGCATGGCACTCTGTGTGGCTGCCAAGTGGTACCAGCCACCAGGAAGGACCTTGGAATGTTCTAAGATGTCCTTAAGAACCTTCTTGTCCCCCTTTTGGTCACGGAGAAAACTAGTCACCGGGCTGGGATTTGACCCTGTGACCTCTCGCTCCATAGACTAACTCTGGAACGTCTATGCCACAAGGAGTTATCGTAGGTAGTTTTTACTGGCTATACTATCCAGATTAGACCAAGGGGACTTTATCCGAAGGAGTAGTGCTGCCTTGTCTATCTAGACCAGACTTAGTGGACTTACTCCAAGGGAGTAGTACATGCCTAAGCTTCTATACGTGTCCAAATATCGGCCATGGACAAGAAGCATATCAGGTCAACAAACTCTCTCTTGCACCTCTGTTCATTAGCTGTGAGATATCTCCTCTCTCTAGTAGTCTTGGCCTTTGTCTTCGTTCGCTGCGTTCACCATACCGATGCCTCGAGTACTTGTAGAGTGCAATTCGTTGTCCAGCGCCTTTGTCATGCAATCTCTGAGCATCTTCCTCGTCTCAACGTATTCCAGGTGCACAATCCCCTCTGCGACCACATCGTATGAGTAGTAGTACCTGTGTTGGGAAAGGAGCCATCCGGCTCAGTTTCTGGTCCACAGGAGCAAGTTCCAGATAAGTAATAGATGCCTGCTCCGATTGTCAATCCAACTTAACCATTGAAAAGATCAAGTGGCAAAATGTCTACGGTCCAAGTTTGAGGCCGATCCAACGGTCAGATTGGGAGATATTAATTTTCGAAGTTTTGGGGGTTATGGATTGTCGATGTCTGGGTGGGCATGGGTGATGGCTCCATGCCTTAGCCTGAGAAAAGAAAAAGGCAAGAGGTCCAGGGTCAAGACTTGATGGGAGAAATATCCAAAAAGGTCCTTGGTCTTAGGATTGCCTTGTCAGAGTGTGCTGACTAGGATAAAGGTATCTCTCCTTACTTTTTAGGTGAGGTGAGATCATTGTGTGCTAGCCATGGACACATGGCAAGTCTCCATGGATTTGTAGGTTATGTGACCACTAGGAGTGTGCCATGAGAGCTTTCTCTAGCTCTCTAGGTCGTGTGTGAGTGGTCAGCCTGATTGCTACGCTGATTTCCTCCCTTGTGTGAGATTATGGACTCTAGTGTGTGAACCTTAGCCTCCATGGCTAAGTGGTGTGGCTTGTGAGAGGGCTGACTTGCCCAAGCTCTAGCTCTATATGTACTCCATAATTTGAGTGATTGAACAACCATTCTTCAGCACAAGTGATGCCCTTCCAATCACACATGCTCACTACTCCAAGGCTCCGTCTCTCCTCCAGATCCAACATTTGGTATCAGAGCCAAGTTCTGCCACTTTCAACCGTACAGGCCGTCACTTTGAGAGTGATGGGTTGGATTAAGCCTTCACCAGATTTTACAATCCACCATTTGATC
>SZWC01000285.1:201853-212382 GCA_023375785.1 Penium margaritaceum | reverse complement strand
CCTCCATCCCTTCACCACCCTGCATTTTCAGCGCCATCATCTTTTCCTCCAAAAGCATGAGGAATGCAGGATCCTTGCTCTCATACTTCTTGCACAACGTGTCCCACCCCTCCTTTGCAGTAGCCTTGTCACTCACGTACTGAGATGCGGGTTGGAGATGGTGTTAACAAGCAACCTGTAGGCCTGCCTGTCCTTCTTCTTCCACTCCTCGTACGTCGCTGGTACAGCTGCAGAAGAACCCGCATCAGCTGCACCCTTTTGCGGCGTCTTCCCTGCCACCACCTGCGTTGCGGTGATGCCTTTTGCCTGTGGAACTGGAGCCGGCTCGTCGCCGCTCACCACCTCCCACAAGCCCCTCTCCTCCAAAAGGAGGCGGGTACGGATCTTCCAAAACGTGAAGTTGGCACGTCCCTCCAGCCTCTCCAAAGGCTGGGCTGCTATCACAACGCTAGCTGCTGCCATTTTGAGCCCTGCTACCCCTGCTTCTGCTGGTGCTTCTGCCATAAATCTTTCTGACAGAAAATGGACTGGAGCATCCAGCAGACTATGAATTTTGAAAAACTGAGCCCACCACTGGAAAAGTCAGCTCAAAAACTTTCAGATCGACCCATAAAACAGGGTCATCAACCGGGGATTTTGAAAGATATGCCCTCTTGAAAACAGGGTATGCTTCTGCTCCTACTCCAACTCAGACCAGCCAGTTTGTAAACGGCGTTTCTCCCAAACGAATCAATGGAATGCAAATATTTTTGCACCAATGGAAAGCTTAGGAAAAATACTACAATTCGCATGTACCACTTTTTAAATTTGACAAAGAAATGAGAGAGTTATGGTCATCACAAGGCGACAGTCTTACTCATAGAGAAGAGTGTAGCCCTGGCCGACCTCATTTTGAGCATAAATCTCAATCCGACCGTTGGATCTTCGCGATCTTGAGCTCGTTGGAAAGCTTGTCTCTTGAACTTGAAGATCCAGTGGTTGATTGTCAAATCTGGTGAAGGTTTCACCCCAACCCGTCACTCTCAAAGTGACGGCCTGTGTACGCTGGAAGTGGCAAAACTTGGCTCTGATACCAAATGTTGTAACTTGAGGAGAGAGGGAGCCTTGGAGCAGCGAACATATGTGATTGGAAAGGCATCACTTGTGCTGAAGAATGATTGTTCAATCACTCAAAAATGATGGAGTACATATAGAGCTAGAGCTTGGGCAAGTCAACCCTCTCACAAGCCACACCACTTAGCCATGGAGGCTAAGGCTCACACACTAGAGTCCATAATCTCACACAAGGGAGGAAATCAGCCTACCAATCAGGCTGACCACTCACACACGACCTAGAGAGCTAGAGAATGCTCTCATGGCACACTCCTAGTGGTCACATAACCCACAAACCCATGGAGAATCGCCATGTGTCCATGGCTAGCACACAGGGATCTCACCTCACCTAAAAAGTAAGGAGAGGTACCTTTATCCTAGTCAACACACTCTGACAAGGCAATCCTAAGACCAAGGACCTTTTTGGATATTTCTCCCATCAGGTCTTGATCCTGGACCTCTTGCCTTTTTCTTTTCTCAGGCTAAGGCATGGAGCCATCACCCATGCCCACCCAGACATCGACGGTCCATGACCCCCAAAACTTCGAAAATTCATATCTCCCGATCCGACCGTTGGATCGGTCTCAAACTTGGGCTGTAGACATTTTGCCACCTGATCTTTCTAATGGTGAAGTCGGATCCGCGATCGGAGCAGGCATCTGGTACTTTCCTGGAACTTGCTCTGATGGACCTGAAACTGAGCCAGATGGCTCCTTTCCCAACAAAGCCAGTGACCCGTGAGAAGGAGAAGTTATGCATGAAGGCATGTGGACTCAGCCCACTCTGACTGCAACAAAGAGGGAGATTGTTGGGAAAGGAGCCATCCAGCTAAGTTTCACGTCCACAGGAGCAAGTTCTAAGAAACTACCAGATGCTTTCTCCGATCGTCAATCCAACTTCACCAATGAGAAGATCATGTGGAAAATGTCTATGGTCCAATTTTGAGGCCGATCGAACAGTCGGATTGGGAGATATGAATTTTCGAAGTTTTGGGGGTCATGGACGGTCGATTCTGGGTGGCCATGGGTGATGGCTCCATGCCTTAGCCTGAGAAAAGAAAAAGGCAAGAGGTCCAGGGTCAAGACCTGATGGGAGAAATATCCAAAAAGGTCCTTGGTCTTAGGATTGCCTTGTGAGAGTGTGTTGACTAGGATAAAGGTACCTCTCCTTACTTTTTAGGTGAGGTGAGATCCTTGTGTGCTAGCCATGGACACATGGCGATTCTCCATGGATTTGTGGGTTATGTGACCACTAGGAGTGTGCCATGAGAGCATTCTCTAGCTCTCTAGGTCGTGTGTGAGTGGTCAGCCTGATTGCTAGGCTGATTTCCTCCCTTGTGTGAGATTATGGANGGCTCCATGCCTTAGCCTGAGAAAAGAAAAAGGCAAGAGGTCCAGGGTCAAGACCTGATGGGAGAAATATCCAAAAAGGTCCTTGGTCTTAGGATTGCCTTGTGAGAGTGTGCTGACTAGGATAAAGGTACCTCTCCTTACGTTTTAGGTGAGGTGAGATCATTTTGTGCTATCCATGGATACATGGCGATTCTCCATGGGTTTGTGGGTTATGTGACCACTACGAGTGTGCCATGAGAGCTTTCTCTAGCTCTCTATGTCGTGTGTGAGTGGTCAGCATGATTGCTAGGCTGACTTCCTCCCTTGTGTGAGATTATGGACTCTAATGTGTGAGCCTTAGCCTCCATGGCTAAGTGGTGTGCCTTGTGAGAGGGCTGACTTGCCCAAGCTCTAGCTCTATATGTACTCCATTTTGAGTGATTGAACAACCATTCTTCAGCACAAGTGACACCCTTCCAATCACACATGCTTGCTACTCCAAGGCTCCCTCTCTCCTCCAGATCGAACAACCTGATGTCGATGTGCTTGGTTTGATTGGAGGTGACATTATCCTGTGCCATTTTCATGGCGGTTTTGTTGTCGATGCAGACCTTTATTACATTTGTTTGTGGCACTCTCATCTTGACAAGCAAACTGTGCAGCCATTGTATCTCCTTGCATGCTTTTGACAGAGCGATGTACTCTACCTCAGCGGTAGAAATGAAGACAGAGTCTTGCTTTCTGCTTGTATAAGAGACTGCACCACCATCTAAGAGGCTCACAAAGCCCAAGGTGGACTTTCTGTCATGGATTCTTCCTCCCCAGTCTACGTCTGTGTAGCACACTAGCTATAGCAGGTCAGATCCTTCTTGGCCTCAAAATTGGAGTCCCATTTGTCGCATCTTCTATAGATAGCGCATGATGCGCTTTATTACTTGCCTGTGTTGTGGCCCTGGATTGGCCACAAACCTGCTCACATGTGCCACAGCATAACAAATATCAGGACGTATTCCTACCATGGCATACATGAGGCTGCCACCAGCAAACTGGTAGGGAATGCTCTCCATCTCATGCGGTTCTGCTTCCGTACTGGGGCTCATGGAGGAGGAGAGCTTGATGTCTGTTGTCATGGGTGTGTTGATGGACTTGCAGTCCTTCATGTTGTAGCGCTTGAGGACTTCCATGATACACTTGGTATGGTTCCGCTTGATTGTGCTTGCTGCTCGATTGCGGTAGACAGCTATCCCGAGGTAGAACTCGAGCGGACCCATGTCCTTCATCTTTTACCTGTTGCTGAGATCTATCTTCTGATTGTTCAACGGCCCGACCGATGACGAGCAGATGATCAGGTCATCCACGTACAGTGCAATGAGCATCAAGCCTTGCTCATTCTCCCGCACATACACACTAGGATCATTCCGGCAGTGCATGAATGTAAGCCCGGCCATGAAGCCGTCCATCTCCTTGTACCACATCCTTGGGGTATGTTTCAGCCCGTAGAGTGCTTTGACCAATTTGCAAACCTTGTCTTCTAGAGCTTTTACTCCCTCGAGCACTTCCATTAGAACTTCTCTGTCTAGCTTCCCATAGAGGAGGGGTGTCTTGACATCCATTTGGTGGACCTCCACATCTCTTCCAGTAGCAATATCCAACATGGATCTGATGGAGACAAAGGTGGCAACAGGCGCGAAGGTCTCCTCGTACTCAGAGCTTGCACGCTAGGAAAACCCCTCCGCCACAACTCTTACTCTGTACTTATTGATAGTACCATCCTTCTCGAATATTTTCCGGTGTACCCACTTTGACCCTACCACGTGTGCATTTGGGAGCCTGTCCACCAGAACCCATGTTCCGTTCTCTTCAATGGATGCGAGTTTGCTATCCACTACCTCCTTCCACTTGGCCGCATCTCGCATGTTCATAGCCTCCGTTACGATCACAGGCTCTCACTGAGCCAAACATGACCAGCTGAGTCCAGTCCATTCCGTTCTCCCATCATCGTACTTGGACGAAGGTTTCCTCTAGCACGTATTACGCCACATTGTTCCTAGTGGTGCTCCAAGGCAAAGTTACTTCTATTGCTCCTGTGCTGCCAGTGATCTACTATTTGCAGAAGAGCCACCTACTTCAGAGTTTGATTCAGAGGCCTCCGATGACTCAAACTCAATGTCAGAGTCCGTCGCTATGTCGGCTTGCATAGTTACTCTCGCTGGAGCACCATTCTTCACAGGCACCATCTGCCAGTTTTCTGGTGCCTGATCACTCGACTCGAGCAGCACAACCACTTCTCCTGATTTGGGAGCATGGACAAGATCCAGCAACTTTCCCTTGCACTCCTTTCATCAAACTCGACATCTCAGCTCCGGATGAGCTTTCCAGCTGACTCGTCCCCGAGCGTACACCTTGTGTGCGATGTCGTATCCGACCATTACACACTTGCGAGTACGTGTATCTAGCTTGCTATTTTCTTCTCCCGCTTGGACCTTTGTCCACGTTGTATAGCGAAAGACTATCAAGTGTGAGGCATCTAGCTTCTTCCCTGACCAAGTCTCCTGTGGCGCCCTGAGCTGCTTCTCTTGCCGCTCTTTACCACGCCTTCCAAGTGCGACTGCCGGAGTGAGATTTACAAGGTAGCAAGCAGTTCTTACAGCTTCAGCCCAGAAGCAAGATGAAAATTTGGCGTCAAAGAGCATGCTTTGTGTCATGTCGAGGATAGTCTGGTTCATCCGTTTGGCAACGCCATTACTCTGGGGGGTGTAAGGCGTGGTGGACAGGTGGTTGATGCCGTGTTGGCTCAATCAGCCTTTGCACCACCGTTATCCATGCGGAGTACCTTGACCTTCTTCCTTGTCTGCCGCTCTACCATCGCGATAAACTCTTGCAGCTTCTCCTTTGCCTCTCTCTTTGTCTTGATGAAGTACATCCACATCTTCCAAATGTGGTCATCGATGAAGGTCAAGAAATACTTGGTGCTGCCGTTCGAAGGAGTGCGGAATGGTCCGCACACATCACAGTGAATGAGGTCCAAGATTGATGCCACACGTTACCGATTACGTTAAAAGGGCTTTCTCTTTGCCTTTCCTTGGAAACATGGTCCACACAGCTTCTTGCACTTTCCCTCATCCTTGGACTTACCTCTGTCCATCCCATGAATCACTTTGTGCTGCTGCATAGCTTGCAGTGTGCTGTCGGCCACATGGGAAAACCGCCTCTGCCACAGCTCAGCATCTGTATCCGTGGAGTTAGCGGCCATGGTGACGGCTTGTGGTGCAACATCAGGCTTTGGAGACTTGGACTCTTCAACCGCCGCATATCCCTCATTTGTACTTTCAAGGGCTTTGGTCTGCAGCACGTAGAGCCCATGAGCTCTTGGGACTTGTGCGACAAGACTCTCCTTGAGAGAGGAGATCTTGATGTCCTTGTTCTTCATAATCACGGCCTCCTCCTCCCTCAAGACGATCGTCATGTTGTAGTCCGTGATTTTGGATACTGACAAGAGGTTTGCCACAAAAGACGGCATGTAGACGACGTTTTCCAACTTCAAGTCTTTTCCTATATTGTTCACGTTGATGCTGATCAACTTATCTTCCTCGCCTTGAGCATGGACAAGACTGCCGTTAGCACACCTCAAACGACGTTCAGTGTCCCCAATGGAGATAAACCCATCCTTCTCCCTTGAAGAGTGGTGGTTTGTGCCAGAGTCAAGCGCGTAGGTTCTAGGATGTAGCAGTGCCGCTCCCTTTATTGCAAACACGCTCTCAACCATCATGCTTGTCAACTCCTTCTTACCCTTTCCTTTGCCCTCAAGTCTACCACCATTATCTTCGTCTTCCTTCTTGGGAATCCTGTACTCTTGCGCCATATGCGCAGGCTTGCCACAGTTATGACACTTCCCAGGACGCTTTGAACTCTTTCCACCGCCACGATTACCTTTTCGTCCACTGCCACCGCTTCTACTGCTGCACTGACCAGAAGAGGAGTTCTTGCCACGACCACCGTAGTGTGCAGCATAGGCTCAAATGTTAGCCTCACTCTGGCTGCGACACATGGCTTCGTTACGTACATACTTGGACATTGCCTCATACGTGAAATCCTCCTCTTTCCAACCACCAAAGACACTGAGAAGAGGACCCCAGCTTTCAGTAGCGCCATGAGGAGGATCATAGCCTGCATGTTTGCGTCGATTTCCTTGTTCATTTAGGTCACTTGCTGCAGAAGTCCTTCAAACTGCAACACAAAGTCCGGAATTGACTCTCCCTTGCTCACCCTCATCAATATTTGCTTTTGAAAGATGAAAAGGCGGTTTGCCAGAGCCATTGATTGGTGTACATGTGCAAGCTTCTCATAAGCCTTTGATGCATGTGTGATACCTTGAAGGTGGACGTGCTGTGACTCATGCACAGATGTCACAAGAATTACAAGCACCATGTCATTTTTGACACTCCACGCTTCATATCCAGGATCTGTTTTCGGAGGTTCAACCTCTTCTCCAAGGAACTTCTTGAGGTAGCCATGCACCCTCATGACAATCACAAACGACCATCTCCATAAGGGAAAACCAAACCCTGTTAACTTTGACATCCCACCATTGACGTGCTTGAGATTGAGCATGGCCTGTGTCCTCATACTATTTCTGTGCTTCTCTGCTTCTCTGCTTCTCTGCTCCTCTGCTTCATTGAGGTCAATGTAGGCTCATGTAGGATGTTGTCTGCTTCCGGTTTAGAATGTGCTGATCCATCGCTTACCCCTTAGCCGTTGATCGCCTCCAAAGAGAGAAGAACGCACACTAGCGAACCCAGGGCCGTGCGTCCAAGGGTAGAGCTTATCTTGGTGAAGATCCAAGGGTCGCAACTCCAAGGGAAGAGGTTATCCTTGGCCCTTGTTCGCTAAGTGCCAGTACATGTCGTTGGAGCTCATGGAGACGATGGAGGAGATGGAGCTGATGGAGCTGATGTGTGCTACAAGACACAGAAGGCATAAGAGTGCACAGGAGCGTGCCTTAGAATTAGTTAGTGTGGGCCTATAACCCTTTGTCAACCTGCCTGAGGCAACGGTCTAGAAAACGGGTTCCGACACAATGGTTCCCACCGATTGCTCTTGGTATTGCAACTGGGAGATGATATGACCCTCAGAACCAAGGTTCCACACTCAGCGCTTCATTGGAATGACTTCATTGCACAGTGTCCTTAGCACCTGGTCCGTTTCGAACGAGGAGCAAACTCCTCCGACTTAGACCTACCAATGCTTCTTTAGTCTCTGCCTCTGGTGGACACTTCCGTGAGGAGTCTCAAAGTTAGGAACTATACTCAATGATAGCCAAGTGACAGGTTCTTACAATCCTAGAGCCAACCTGTAGCCTAGGCGCGCAGTGGCTCCTTGGATGAGCTTCCTTGAGGGCAGCCCGGATTGCATCATTCCCCCTACGTACATGGCGCTCCCTGTGACCGCCAAGTGGCGCCAGCCACTAGGAAGGACCTTGGAATGTACTAAGATGTCTCTTAGAACCATCCTCTCCCCCTTTTGGTCACAAAGAAAATTAGTCACCGGGCTGGGATTCGACCCAGTGACCTATCGCTCCACGGACGAACTCTGGAACTCTTAGCCACAAAGAGTTATCCTAGGTTGTCTTTGCTCGTTATACTATCCAGATTAGACCAAGGAGACTTTCTCCAAAGGAGCAGTGCATGCCTTCTTTATGTGGACTAGACTTAGGGGACTTACTCCAAGGGAATAGAGCCTGTCCAAACATCAGCCATGGACAAGGAGCATATTAGGTCAATAGTTTGAGTGCCGGCTGACTCTTGACATAGACTTCATCTGCATCTACTTGGTGCATGTGGAACTACGTAGTAGTGCAGTAAAGTGCACTTGCCGTACCAGTAGGTAAGTAGCATTTGAGGCCATAAGCTCAAGTAACGAGCAGCACCAGCAGTTTGGAAAGATAGAGGCAAGAAGAAAGGCAAGTACTAGTATTGCCAGAAAAAGGGACACTACAAGAAAGAGTACTTCAACTTTACGGAGGATCAGAAAGAGCAACAGTCATAGCAGTAGCAAAAGGAGCAATCTCCACAACAGCAGAAGCGGTCACATTATGTCAGCAAGAGTTGTAGGATCAGGAGAACTAGACCGACATACGTAATTTTGGCAACACAAACATGGCCAAGGAGGTACGCGACCGCCTCTTCATGGCGAAGTCTGATAGGTTGTAGGTGGAGAAAGCCGATCTTGCATGGCAAACGACTCAGGGTATACCAAGAGCCTAACGCACCACAAGGAGTGGTTTACGCAGCTCCTCTCCATTCCCCTCCTCCTGCCCGATTGCTTTTGGTGATGATCGGGTGGTGTATGCTGAGGGAATTTGGATTGTGGAGATGTGGTTCAAGACCCCACGTGGCATTGAAGTGGAGTGTTCCAATGAATGTCGTAGGTACCTAATGCTTTGTTCAACCTTCTCTCAGTGTCCTCTCTCACCAACATAGGATTGCGAGTCGTCTTGGACGATGACTCTTACTACATCCTCGACAAGGAAATGCAAAATGAGTTGGCCAGGTCAGTGGAGGAAGGCAACATGTACCGCCTCTTGGGGGCGACCAAGATCTCGCACAAGCAGAGTCTTGGAGCAATGGTGCAGGCCACTAATGGGAAAATCTAGCATGCGCGCTACGGCCACATTGGCATCCGCGCCTTGTAGCAACTTCAAACAAAGCAGATGGTGCGTGACTTGTTCACCATCTCTAACTTTGAGGAGAAATTGTGTATCGGCTGTTGGAAGGAGAAGCAGCATCGCAGGGCATTCTGTGGAGCAGGGGAGGGTACAAACGAGGTGCTGTAGCTGGTCCATATAGACCTGTATGGCCTAATACAGACCCTGAGCTTTGAAGGCTCTAGGTATTTTCTCTCCTTCATTGATGTTTTGAGCCGTTACATTGATGTGTACTTCCTGTCCTTCAAGGACTACTGCTTTCACAATTTCAAGGAATTCAAGGCAATGGTGCAGAATGGCAAGAAGATCAAGGCGTTCTGTAGCGACCATATCGTACTATACCTGAGCAAGGATTTCTAGGACTATCTCGCAGTAGTAGGCATCAAGGCGTAGCGAACCGAACGATACTTACTATAGCAAAAACAGTGTTGCACAACATGCCAATTGCACCATCGTTGAATTGCCGCGCTCCATGGTTCACGCGGCTCGGCTCACTTACGACTTTTGGGCCGAACTAGTGAGCAATGCGGTGTACATCAAGACCGTAGTCTAACCGAGACCTTGGAACAGATGACACCGTACAAGGCGTGGTTGGACAAGAAGCGGAGTGTGGGTCATCTTCGTGGGTTCGGTAGCTTGGTGCACATGTACATGCTGAAAGAGAAGCCTCACAATTAGGACGTAAAGAGCGCACAGATGCTGATGATTGGCTATGACATGGTAAGCAAGGTCATCGTCTCCAACGATGTCATTTTCAATGAACGTAACGTCATCGGCAGCAACATCATACACGAACAGGCAGCAGCATCACCAGTTCATGAAGCACTAGGAGCAGATATTCTCCATGACCCGGCCTCTCCTGAACCTTCCTATATTGTGACAATGGGAGAACCAATCTACTCTCGCATGAATGATGCGCAATATATAGCGACCTCATTCGTAGAAGCATATGGAGAAGATGTACCATCATCAGTACGAGCAATTGTACCTGCAATACCGTGCCAATTGCTTACCAATACCCCGAGAATAGATGAACGTCACAGTTGCAACAGACTCTTCTTGGATCAGGAGGAGAGAGGGAACCTTGGAGCAGCCAGTATGTGTGATTCGAAAGGCATCACTTGTGCTGAAGAATGGTTATTCAATCACTCAAAATGACGGAGTGCATATAGGGCTAGAGCTTAGGCAAGTCAGCCCTCTCACAAGCCACACCACTTAGCCATGGAGGCTAAGGCTCACACACTAGAGTCCATAATCTCACACAAGGGAGGAAATCAGCCTAGCAATCAGGCTGACCACTCACACACGACCTAGAAGGCTAGAAAATGCTCACATGGCATACTCCTAGTGGTCACATAACCTACAAACCCATGGAGAATCGCCATGTTTCCATGGCTAGCACA
>SZWC01000285.1:159214-201773 GCA_023375785.1 Penium margaritaceum | reverse complement strand
TAATCTCACACAAGGGAGGAAATCAGCCTAGCAATCAGGCTGACCACTCACACACGACCTAGAAGGCTAGAAAATGCTCACATGGCATACTCCTAGTGGTCACATAACCTACAAACCCATGGAGAATCGCCATGTTTCCATGGCTAGCACACAAGGATCTCACCTCACCTAAAAGGTAAAGAGAGATACCTTTATCCTAGTTAGAATACTCTGACAAGGCAATCCTAAGACCAAGGACCTTTTTGGATATTTCTCCCATCAGGTCTTGACCATGGACCTCTTGCCTTTTTCTTTTCTCAGGCTAAGGCATGGAGCCATCACCCATGGACACCCGGATATCGGCGGTCGATGACCACAAAAACTTTGAATATTCATATCTCCTTATCCAACCGTTGGATCAACCTCAAACTTGGACAGTAGACATTTTGCTACCTAATCTTTCCAATATGGAATTCGGATTGACGATCGGAGTAGGCATCTGGTACTTTCTTGGAACTTGCTCGTGTGGACTTGAAACTCAGCTAGATGGCTCCTTTTCCGACAATCTCCCACTTTACCGCAGTCAGAGTGGGCTGAGTCCACATGCCTTCATGCAAAACTGCTGCTTCTCACAAGTCACTTGCTTGGTACAGAAATCAGCCACCTGCTTGCTGGTTCAAGTAAACTCCAACTTGATAGCACCCTCCTTTACCATATTCCTCATGAAGTGATATGCAATGTCAATGTGCTTGGTGCGTGCATGGTGCTCAGGATTCTTATCGAGTGCGATTGCGCTCTGGTTGTGGATGCGCATAGGAACTGCAACTACTACACTCCCACTCATCTCTGCCATTAGACCCTGAAGCCAAACTGCTTCCTTGGCTCCAAAGGTGAGAGAGACGTACTCAGCTTCTGTGCTCGAGGTTGCCACGACCATCTGCCGTTGCTGCACCACCTGATGGCACCTCCATTCATGAGAAACACATGTCTAGAGATGGACTTGCGGGTCTCAGGATTTGAAGCCCAATCTGCATCTATGTAGTCGATGATGCTGCTGTCGTTGCCGTTGTAGGTGATGCCGACGTTGACGGTTCCAGCAAGGTAGCGGAAGATCCGCTTCACTCCCTTCTGGTACTCCGGTCCAGGATTAGTCATATGCTGGCTCACAACGCTCACAGCCTGTGCGAGGTCCGGCCTGGTTGCGACCATCACGTACATGAGAGTGCCGACGGCGCTCTGGTACTTCTGCCGCTCAGCTGCATCAGTTTCTCTACCAAAGCTCACAAGGTACTACCGTGTCTCCAGCGGCGTGCCGATGGGTTTTGCCTTTGCCATGGCAAACCGCTGCAACACATCCTTCATGTAGCAGCTCTGCTAAAGCAAGAGAGAGTGTGACTTGCGGTCACGCGTGATCTGGATGCCGAGGAAGTATGATGCCTTCTTGAGATCAGACATCTGGAAGCGCTCTTGCATGGCCTCCTTAAACTCTTGTAGTGCAGACATGCTGTAGGAAAGGAGGAGCATGTCATCCACATAAACAATGATGATGAGGATCTCATGCTCATGCTGCCAGCCATACACGCCGTAGTCATTCTCGCTACGCTCAAACCCCATGCACTCCAACGCCGCATCCAACTTCTGGTTCCAAGAACGCGACGCTTGCTTAAGGCCGTACAACGACTTCTGCAGCTTGCAAACCAGGTGCTCTTGGCCCTCTATGACGAACCCCTCCGGCTGCTCCATGTAGGTCTCCTCCTCCAAGTCACCATTCAAGAATGCCGTCTTGACATCCATGTGGTGAACCTCAAAGTCCACAGCTGCTACATAAGACAGGAGCGTGCGCACAGAGGCAAACTTTACAACAGGGATAAAACGTTTCCTTGTAGTCGATGCCCTCCTGCTACGGGTAGCCCTTGGCGACCCGCCTCGCCTTGTACTTTTTCAGGTTACCATCTGCTCCTCGCTTCTTCTAGAACACCCACTTACACTTGATCACCTTATGTCCAGGTGGACGCTCAGTCAACTCCCACGTACCGTTGTCCAACTGCGAGTGTATCTCCTACTGCAAGGCTTGCGTCCTATCTGCTGTATCCTATGCAGCCATGGCCTCCTTGTATGACGTTGGCTCATCTGAATCTGGTGCAACTGCGATGTTCATCTGTTCTGGTTTCTGAAGCATCTAGAAATTGCCGCGCTCACCAAGCTTGTAACGCACTCTAAGAGGGTATCTGCGACCTGGTGCTGGAGTATTCGCGAGCGGCTGGCGCGGTAGTGCTGGCACAACTACTGCTGCTGGTGGTGCTATATCTCCCTCCTCTGCTTCTGCCGATGAGGCTACTGTATCTACTGTATCAGACATGGTAGAGTAGACTGATTATCCCACTGTCATAGTGGAGGAAGGATCGGGAGAGACTGGGTCAGGAAGGATTTGTGCTCCCATTGTCCTGTCAGCTGCTGGTTCTGCTGCCTCTTCACAGATAATGTTGGTGCCAATGACGTTGCTCTCGTTGATGACGACATCTCTGGAGATGATGACGTGGCCTGTATCCCACTCGTAGAGGCGATAGGCCTTGCTTGCCATGT
This sequence comes from Penium margaritaceum, assembly GCA_023375785.1. NCBI lineage: Eukaryota > Viridiplantae > Streptophyta > Zygnematophyceae > Desmidiales > Peniaceae > Penium > Penium margaritaceum. The sequence continues at coordinate 199,211 of SZWC01000285.1, read as the reverse complement.
CGTAGCCAATCATCAATATCTGTGCACTCTTTGCGTCCGATTTCTGCCACTTCTCCTTGGGCACGTGCATGTGCGCCAGGCTGTCAAATGCTCAGAGATGACCCACGCTCAGTTTCTTGCCGAACCACGCCTCGTACGGTGTCATCTGCTCTAGTGCCTTAGTTGGACTGCGGTTTTTTATGTAGACCGCAGTGCTCATGGCTTCAGTCCAGAAGTCGTAGGTCAGCCGAGCCGCGTGCAGCAAGGAGCGCGCAGACTCCACAATGGTACAGTTGGCGCATTTGCTACACCGTTCTGCTGCGGCGAGTACGACGCAGTACGATGCGCCTTGATGCCAGCTAGTGCGGGGTAGTCCTGGAAATCCTTGCTCAGGTACTCTCCACCGCGGTCGCTGCGCAGCGCCTTGATCTTCTTGCCAGTCTGGTTCTCCACCATGGCCTTGAAGTCCTTGAACCTGTCAAAGCACTAGTCACAGCAGTGTAACGGCTGAAATCATCAATGAAGATCAAGAAATACCTAGAGCCTCAAAAGCTCTGGGTCTGCATCGGTCCGCACAAGTCCATGTAAACCAGCTCGAACACCTCCTTTGCACGCTGCCCTGCTCCAGAGAACGCCTCCCGGTGCTGCTTCCCCTCCAAACAGCGGATGTACAATTGCTGCTCAAAGTTAGAGATGGTAGGCAGGTCACGTACCATCTGCTTTGCTTGAAGCTGCTACAAGGCGCGCATGCCGATGTGGCCAAAGCATGCATGCCAGATCTCGCCATCTGTTGCCTGCACCACTGCTTAAAGACTCTGCTCACGCGGGATCTTGGTCACCTCCAGCAGGTGGTACATGTCGCCCTCTCTCACTGACCTGGCCAACTCCTCTCCCGTATCCTTGTTGAGTAAATAGCCATAGTCATCATCGAAGACGACCCGCAGTCTTGTGTTTGTGAAAGAGGAGACTGAGAGGAGATTGAATGCAGCATCAGGACATACAACACGCCATGGAACACTCCCACTTCAATTCCACGTGGGGTCTCCAACCACATCTCTACAGTCCCAATCCCCTCAACGTACACCATCCGATCATCACCCATAGCGATAGGACAGGGAGAGATGGACAGCAGCTGTGTAAACCACTCCTTGTGATGTGTGACGCTCTTGGTACATCCTGAGTCCTTGTACCATGCGAGATCCGCCCTCTCCACCTGCGACATGTCAGATTTTGCCATGAAAAGACGGTCGCGCACCTCCTTGGCCACATTCATGTTGTCAAAGTGGCGCATACGAGTCTGGTTTTTCTGCTGTTGCTGCTGCTGCTGTTGACGCTACTGTGACTGCTGCTACTACTGTTGTTTCTTTTGCTGCTACTGTTGTGATGACTGCTGCTGCTGCTCCTTCTGGTCCCTCTTGAGCTTGAAACACTCCTTTTTGTAGTGTCCCTCTTCCTGGCAGTAGTGGCATTTGCCTCTCTTTCTACCTTTCTGCTACCTAGAGTGCTGCAGCTGTTGCTGGTTGCGTGAGCTCGTGGCGACAAAAGCTGCTTCACTGCTGCCGCCGCCATTATGCTTTACTGCATTGCGACGCAATTCCACTTGCACCAGGTGTGTGCAGATGAAGTCGAGGTCGAGAGTTGGCTGGCATTCTAGTGTCTCTCGCATTGTGTCGGTGCTGGTTGGGAGTCCCCTCAGCAAGAGGACGATGAAGCGCGTCTCTTCTACATGGTTGCCGGCCGCTCTCAGCTGCTTCGCCAACTCCTTTGCCCTGTCCAGATAGGCCTCCATCCCTTCACCACCCTGCATTTTCAGCGCCATCATCTTTTCCTCCAAAAGCATTAGGAATGCAGGATCCTTTCTCTCATACTTCTTGCACAACGTGTCCCATACCTCCTTTGCAGTAGCCTTCTCACTCACGTACTGAAGATGCGAGTTGGAAATGGTGTAGACAAGCAACCTGTAGGTCTGCCTATCCTTCTTCCACTCCTCATACGCCGCTGGTACAATTGCAAAAGAACCCGCCTCAGCTGCACCCTATTGCGGCGTCTTCCCCGCCACCACCTGCGCTCCCGTGATACCTTTTGCCTGTGAACCTGGAGCCGGCTCGTCGCTGCTCACCACCTCCCACAAAGCCCTCTCCTCCAAAAGGAACCGGGTACGGATCTTCCAAAACGTGAAGTTGGCGCGTCCCTCCAGCCTCCTCAAAGGCTGGGCTGCTGTTACAACGCCAGCTGCTGCCATTTTGAGCCTTGGTGATGCTCAGCGCTGCCCTTGGATGGCGGCGCTACCCCTGCTTATGCTGCTGCTTCTGCCAGAAATCTGTCTGACAAAAAGTGGACTGTAGACGCCAGCAAACTGGGAATTTAAATAAATAGAGCCCACCACTGGAAAATTGACCTCAAAATATTTCAGATCGACCTATAAAACAGGGTCATCAACACGGGATTCTGAAAGATATGCCCTCGTGAAAACAGGGTATGCTTCTGCTCCTACTCAGACTCAGACCAACCAGCTTGTAAACAATGTTTCTCCCAAACGAATCAATAGAATGCAAATGTTTTTGCACCAATGGAAAGCTTACAAAAAATACTACAATTCGCATGTGCCACTTTTAAAATTTGACAAAGAAACAAGAGAGTTATGGTCATCACAAGGCGAAAGTCTTACTCATAGAGAAGAGTGTAGCCCTTGCCGACCTCGTTTTGAGCATAACTCTCAATCCGACCGTTGGATCTTCGTGATTTTTGGGCTTGTTGGAAAGCCTGGCTTTTAAACTTGAAGGTCCCTTGGTTGATTGTCAAATCTGGTGAAGGTTTGTACTCAACCTGTCACTCTCAAAGTGACGGACTTTGCTGGCTGAAAGTGGAAGATCTTGGCTCTGATACCAAATGTTAGATCTGGTGGAGAGAGGGAGCCTTGGAGCAGCGAGCATGTGTGATTGGAAACGCATCACTTGTGCTGAAGAATGGTTGTTCAATCACTCAAAATGATGGATTACACATAGGACTAGAGCTTGGGCAAGTCAGCCCTCTCACAAGCCACACCACTTAGCCATGGAGGCTAAGGTTCACACACTAGAGTCCATAGTCTCACACAAGGGAGAAAATCAGCCTAGAAATCAGGCTGACCACTCACACACGACCTAGAGAGCTAGAAAATGCTCTCATGGAACACTCCTAGTGGTCACATAACCCACAAACCCATGGAGAATCGCCATATGTCCATGGCTAGCACACAAGGATCTCACCTCACCTAAAAAGAAAGGAGAGGTACCTTTATCTTAGTCAGCACACTTTGACAAGGCAATCCTAAGACCAAGGACCTTTTTGGATATTTCTCCCATCAGGTCTTGACCTTGGACCTCTTGCCTTTTTCTTTTCTCAGGCTAAGGCATGGAGCCTTCGCCCATGGTCAGCTGGATATCGGCGGTTGATGACCCTGAAAACTTTGAAAATTCATATCTCCTTATCCGACCGTTGGATCAACCTCAAACTTGGACTGTAGACATTTTGCCACCTGATCTTTCCAATGGTTAAGTTGGATTGACAATCAGAGTAGGCATCTGGTACTTTCTTCGAACTTGCTCTTGTGGACCTGAAATTGAGCCAGATGGCTCCTTTTCCAACAACTCTGATGAACGTACGTGCAAGATGTAGAAGATTGGGTACAAGCTGTACAGCACGAGATACAGTCGCAACTCGACTATGGTATGTGGGAGCTGACTTTGCGTCCACCTAGACGCAAGATAATCAAGAGCAAGTGAGTGTTCAAGAAGAAGAGAGGCGCAGATGGCAACCTCGAGAAGTACAAGGCGAGGCTAGTCACCAAGGACTACTCAAAGGACGAAAGCATCGACTACACAAAAACCTTTGTTCCTTTAGCAAAGTTGGCCTTTGTGCGCATGCTCCTTTCTTATGCAGCAGCAGAGGACTTCGAGATTCACCACATGGATGTCAAGACGACATTCTTGAACGGTGATTTGGAGCAGTAAGAAAGATTCGTCATGGATGGGCAGGAGGACCTGTTTTGTAAGCTGGACAAGTCCTTCTACACCCTAAAGCAAGCGTCGCATACGGGAGGTAGAAATTGTATGCCGCTCTATAGTGCATGGAATTCAAGCGTAGCGAGAATGACTATAGCCTTTATTGCTGGTAGTATGGTCACGAGGAACTGATAATCATCCTCTATGTGGATGAAATTTTCTCCTTTCAAACAGCAGGTCTGCATGGTAGGAGTTGAAGGAGGCCTCGCAGGAGCGTTTCCAAATTAGTGATATCGGGGAAGCGGCATAATTTCTTGGTATCAAGATCACGCATGACCGTAAATCAAGCTCTCTCTCGCTACAGCAGAGCCGCTGCATCAAGGATATCTTGAAGTGGTTCAGCATGGCAGTGGCTAAACCCATTGGCACGCCGCTGGAGACGCGGTAGTACCTCGTGAGCTTCAATGGAGAAGCGGATGCAGCTGAGCGGCAGAAGTACCAAAGCGTCGTCGGCAATCTAATGTACCTGATCGTGGCAACCAAGACGGGCGTCGTACAGGCTGTGAGTGTTGTGAGCCACCACATGGCGAATCCCGAACCTAAGCACCAGAAGGAAATGAAGCAGATTTTGTGCTACATTGCTGGAACCATCAAAACTGGCATCACCTACAACGGTAACGACAACAACAGCATCGGCTATACAGAAGCAGATTGGGTTTCAAACCCTGAGGATCACAAGTCCATCTTTGGACATGTATTCCTCATGAATGGTGGGGCCATCAGCTGGTGCAACAAGCGGCAGGTGGTCGTGGCTACCACAAGCATGGAAGCTGGCAAAAATGAATAGGAGTGCAGCAATTCTATTTCGTGTGCGCGTCAACAACCAGAGCACAATCGCACTTGCCAAAAATCTTAAGCACCATGCACGCACCAAGCACATTGACATCGCATATCACTTCATTAGGCACATGGTGGAGAACTGTGCAATCAAGCAAGAGTTTCCTCTAATTAAGAAGCAGATTACTGATTTTCTACCAAGCTATTGATCCGTGAGAAATACGAGTTCTGCATGAAGGCATGTGGACTCAGGCCACTCTAACTATGGCAAAGTTGGAGGTTATAGGGAAGGGAGCCATCCGGCTTAGTCTCAGGTCCACAGGAGCAAGTTCCAGGAAACTACTAGAAGCCTGCTCAGATTGTCAATCTGACTTCACCATTGCAAAAATCAGGTGGCAAAATGTCTTTGGTTCACCTTTCAACCTGATCCAACGAACCGGTTGTGGCACATGAATTTTCAATGTTTCCGGCGTCATCGACGGCCGTTATGTGGGAGACCATAGACGATGGCTCCATGCCTTAGCCGGAGAATTGAAAAAGACAAGAGGTCCAGGGTCAAGACCTGATCGGAGAAACATCCAAATGTTGGAGCTGGTTCACAGAGACTTGTGTAGCCGAATGGAGACCCAGAGCTCTTGAGGCTGCAAGTTTTTTCTCACCTTTATTGATGATTTCAGCTGTGTACTTCTTTTCCTCCAATGACCAGTACTTTGACAGGATCAAGGAATTCAAGGCAATGGTTGAGAACTAGACGGGCACGAAAATCAAGGCGTTGTGCAATGACCGTGGTGACGATTACCTGAGGTAGGAGTTCCAGGAGTAACTAGCAGTAGGAGGCATCAAGTTGCAATGTACCACGCCATATACGCCGTACTAGAACGACGTAGCAAAACCCGCCAACCGTAGCATCGTTGAGTCAGCGCGCTCCATGTTCCAAACGGCTGGACTCACCTATGACTTTAGGGCCGAAGTAATGAGCAATGCGGTATACATGAAAAACCGCAGTACAACGAAGGCCCACGAGCACATGACGCACTAATACGCATGCTTTGGCAAGAAGCTGAGTGTGGATCATCTTCGTAGGTTTGGCAGATTAGCGTACATGCATGTGCCAAAGAAGAAACGACAGAAATCGGATGCAAAGAGCGCGCACATGCTGATGATCGGCCTTTACGTGGCAAGCAAAGTACATCGCCTCTAGGAAAGGGATACCAGCCACGTTATCATCTTGAGGGATGTGGTCTTCAACAAGAGCAAAGTCATCGACACGAACACTATTTGTCTGGAAGCAACAATACCAGCAACTAACGAGACAGTGGGAGCTGATATCCTCCTTGACCTAGTCTCTCGTGATCCTTCCTCCTTTATTACAATGGGAGAACCACTTCACTCTCCCATGTTTCATGTAGCAGATACAGCGGCCTCATCGATAGAAGCAAAGGAAGAAGATGCACCACCATCAGCACGAGCGTTTGTGCCTACAACACAGCACCAGCCGCCTGCTAATGCTCCTACACCAGGTCGCAGGTATCCTCTTAGGGTGCGCTACAAACCTGGTGAGCGCCGGCATTTCTAGATGAATATCCCAGTTATAGTAGACTCTTGTGAGCGGATGTCGTACAAGGAGGCCATGGCTATATCAGATGCGACAGATTCGGCGCGAGGTGTGAAGCACGAGATATAGTTGCAGCTTCATAATGATACGTGGGAGCTGACTTAACATCCACCTGGACATAACGTAATGAAGTGCAGGTGGGTGTTCAAGAAGAAGAGAGGTGTAGATGGCAACCTCGAAAAGTACAAGACGAGGCTTGTCTCCAAGGGCTACTCGTAGTAGGAAGCCATCGACTACACGGAAACCTTTGCTCCTGTTGCAAAGTTTGCCTGTGTACCCACACTCCTCTCTTATGCAGCACCTAAGGACTTATGTAATTGTAGGAGGCATCTTAGAGTTGTGAGGAAACTATAGTTAGGTAAAAGATGGACAAGAATGGATCTGAGATGAAATCATACTTGAACCAGCTAGTCAAGAACAAGGAACAGCTCAAGAAGCTAGGTTCAAAAAACGAGTAAGACCGCATACACGACGCCACATTGAACTCTCTGTGTATGACCTGGCATTGTATCTATTCCGTTAAAAATCCCTCTCTCACATTTACAATAGAATGGCTCATTGGGATGTGTACAACCTCAGTAGAAGGTGTCTCACCATCGACAAGGCCAAATTGCTCAGTCTTGGCTTCAACTTTGTCATCCGACCAAGTACAAGCTCCTTTGCTGAAATATCCGCTAGTTTAGAAGAAGTCTTCAGAAATGCATGACTCATATGAGCTTTTACGAATACCCCTGGCAAAAGCATCTTAAAGGCCATGGTCTCTAACTCTGCTTGGATGCCGCCCTCGGCACCTTGCCAGATTGAGGAGGCCTATCAATCATTAATGCATGAGGTCTCTCACTGATACTACAGCTCCACTCTCAAGACTAGAATAGCTCTACCCAAACGCCTCCAGACAACTCTCAGTCGGCTTCAAAACAACAAAACCATTGTCATTTGTGAGGCTGCCAAAAATCTTCGACTAGTTGTGGTAGATTGTGATGCCTATATCATTAAGTGCATGTCACACCTCTCATGCTGCACCATTTGCATTGCCATCGAGTGTGACGTTGATGACATCAAGCAGCAGCTCCTTACCATTAAGGAAACGTGCAACACCTATAGCATGCTCTGTCCCTCTCTTTGGACCTTCTTTCTCAAGGTACCAGTGAGTGGTTGGAAACTAGTCACCTTCTACTACCTGCTCAAAATTCATGGAAAACTAAGCGTCGGCCGTCCAATTGCAGCAAGGCACAGCTGGATCAAAACAAATTTCTCAAAATGGCTTGACTCATAATTACAAGTTATGGTTCAACAATACCCCAGTTATCTCAAAGATAGCATCTTCTTACTTCTTGAAACTGAAAGTTTGGAGCTTCCCTCCAATGTGATCGTAGCTACATACGATTTGGTGGCTCTCTATCCAATCATCCCAATCTCTAGAGCACTCAACTTCATCCAAGGCCTCCTCCATCAAGCCCAACATCCAAAGACACCAATAGTCATCCAACTCCTCTCTTGGGTGATGAACAACTCTTCTCTGGAAACAGATCAGAAGCACAGCCATGGATACGCCGACAATACCCACCTTTACAATTCTGTTTATGAGCTTTTTCGATCAAGAAGTAAGTCGTGGATGTAATCATAAACCACTGCTACATCAACGATACATAGATGACGGCCTCCTCCTTTGGACAAGTGACCGTAAAGACCTTCTCTTCCTTTCAATACCTTTAACGATATCGACAAAGTTATCAATATAATGTGGAAAATCTCCACTTCAACTGTTGACTTCCTTGACCTGACGCTCTTCAAAGGTAAAAGGTTCGAGATGACACACATCCTAGATCTGGTCACATACTAGAAATCCATGAGCTGTTATCTCTACTTTCTTTTTCACAACTACCACACTCAAAGCTGTTTGAGGACGTTCATCCACTCTCATCTCCTCCGGATGTCGACTACCAAGAACTTCCTCGAAATAAAACAAAATCTATTTGCTTGTCTTCGAGCACGCAACTATCTTCAGAAACTCGTACATCCAATCTTCTCACAGGTTCCCCACACCCATTGCCACAAAGCACTTCTTCAGCTTAGTGATAAACATCTTCAGGCCACTCAACCAAACAATTTACGACCCTTGGTGCTAAAAACTCTCTTGAACCCAAAAACATAGAGGTTACATCTTGGGGATAGACTAAGATGTTTTTCAAGACGTCTCCAATACTCTCATGCATCCGTGTTCTCAGGGCATCCTATTTTGGCTTGGAGACTACCTAGAAACATAAGATCCTACCTTGGAACCTTTAGGCTACAAGGGTGACCACCCGTGTCCCTCCTATAATGACCGGGTGGTTCACGGTTCCCTTTGCGTAGAACCTTAAAAAATCTCTCCCGCATCGCACCTAGACTACAGGATAGAATTTCTCTAGCTTTGTCTATGTAGATTTTCTTACGCCACTGATGAAGGCCTCCACGGCCGAAACTGGTATGCCAAGTATGATTTTCTATAGACCCTTGCATGTCCATGTTTTACCTAACTTTAGTCTCCTCGTAGCTCAGAGATGCTCCTACAATTACATTAATTTGCAAAAAAACCTCACGGGTCGAGGCAGCAGCAATGACTAATGACCCTACTATTTCTCCTGTATTAGCTCCTTGCGAGAGACAAGCGATGTCACCTGCGATGGACACCAACGCTACCGGCGATATTGCCAATTGCAAGGTGGTCGAAGATTCCATCGAGGACGCCGACGAAGAGATGGGAGTCGAGGTCAACCAATCCGGCAACCCTCCCGACGCTCAACACGCCCTCTCAAATACAAAAGCCAACCACACGCTACCAAACCACATGAATACTGGCACTGGTTCTCAATCCGTCGTGGCTGCTATACATGCGTCTCCGTTGCTCCAAGCCAATCGCCGGACCACGGGTACCGTAATTGCAACCAACGCAAGTGGCGCCCGCCTGATCTTTGGCCAATATGCTGCAGCATGCGTTGTGACGGGAGGGACGAGCGCACCTGTACCAAACGTGCAGTGCACTTAAAATGACTTAACACTACTCATTGGACGGATCAAGATCAACCTCCTCGCTAGCCCTCTCCTGCCAGAACTCGCCAAAATCGCCAATAACACCCTACTCGCTGTAAATAAAGACCTAATCAAGCTCACTCAAGCAGACAAGACAGTCAACAGCCTGAATGAGCTGCTTTCAAATGGTCAAGTCGCACGATCATGCGAACAACATGCGCTAGATTTCCTGGCCACTAACGAAGATGTCCTTGCAGCGGAATAGATGGCTAAATCCCAAGAAGTGCAAAAGGCTCACAATGCACGCCTGCACCAACTCATCATTGAGGGGAAACAGGCGCACAGTGAGGCCATTCTCCAACGCCTCCTCAACCTCAAGTCCACCCTGGAACAATGCCTGAATGTTGTCTTTTACCCAACCAACCCACCGTCAACCATATCCAACGTCCATGACATTTCTAAGTTATGTGACGAATGGATGCACAATCTTGTCAATGACGCCAACCAATAGGTGGTTTACATGGTCGCCCGCCATGAGCTCACACACATTTGTGCATCGTACGATGCGGACGTGGCTGACGAGAACCTCACTGAAACCGAGGCCGCAGCTAAATTCATGGCCATCGACTAGACAGTTGCTGAACTGGTCAAGGCCGACGTGCAAAGGATGGTAGAGACCACTCTGACACTCTCACTCAACAAGCAAAAACAGCGACGAAAGCAGCTCGCCGGCATGAAGAAACAAAAACCAACTAAGCTCCTTGGCAAACCAAGTGCACTGAGTGAGCAAAGCTCAAAGCCTATGCTTCCAACACCCGTGAAGGCTGCAAAGCCACGTGAGAAGCAAACTATTCCTGCGAAGACTCCACCAAGGTCAACATTCAGCACCAAATCTTGCCTTCAGCTACCTAAGCACCTTAGAGAGAATAAGGAGAGAAGACTAGCCAAGAAGCCTTGGCTAGATCTAGAGGAGAGAGGTATTGACGTGAAATGCTCCTTGTCCATGGCTGATATTTGGACGAGCACAGGACGGACTAGGCATGCACTGCTCCTTTGGAGTAAGTCCCCTAAGACTGGTCCAGAAAGACAAAAGATGCACTAATTGGGCTGGGTCAAATCCCAGCCCAGTGACTAGTTTTCTTTGTGACCAAAAGTAAGATAGGTAGGTTCTAAGAGACATCTTAGAATACTCCAAGGTCCTTTCTTGTGACTGGCGCCATGCGGCTGTCACAGGGAGCGCCATCCTTGTAGGCAGGGGGGATAACGCAATCAGAATTACCGCAAAAGAGGCTCATCCAAGGACCAACTATGCCCCTAGGCTAGAAGCTGGCTCTAAAACTATTAGAACCTGTCAGATGCCTGTCATTGTGTACAATTCTTACCTTTGAGACTCCTAATAGAGTTGTCCACAAGAGGCAGACACTAAAGAAGCACTGGTTGGTCTTAGCCCCAGGAGTTTGCTCCTTGTGCAAAAGTGACCGCTGCTAAGGACATAGTGCAAGGAAGTGATTCGTATGAACTGCTTAGTTCGGAACCTTGGCTGTGAGGGTGATATCATCTCTTGGTTGCAATACCAAGAGCGGTCAGCAAGAACTATTGTGTCGGATCCCGTTTTCTAATCCGTCACCTCAGGTAGGTTGACAATGGATTATGGGCCCACACTGACTAGTTGTAAGGCATGCTTCTGCATAATCTTCTGCCCTCTCTGTATTGCAACGCACATCAGCTCCATCTGCTCCATCTGGTCCATGTGCTCCATCACGTCCATGTGCTCCATCAGCTCCAACGCCGTGTGCGAGGACTTAGTAAACAAGGACCAAAGATAAGCTCTACTCTTGGATGTACGATCCTATATCAGCCTACAGCGGCTTTTGCGAAGCAAAGAAGCAAAGAAGTAGAGAAGCAGTATGACAACACTCGCGACGCTCATTCTCTAGCAGGTCAATGGTGGGATTTCAAAGCTCATAAGGTTTGGTTTTTCCCTTGTGGAGATGGCAATTTGAGATTATCATGAGGGTGCGTGGCTACTTGAAGATGGTCCTGGCGGAAGAGGTTGAAACTCCAAAAANCCGTGTGCGAGGACTTAGTAAACAAGGACCAAAGATAAGCTCTACTCTTGGATGTACGATCCTATATCAGCCTACAATGGCTTTTGCGAAGCAAAGAAGCAGAGAAGTAGAGAAGTTGTATGACAACACTCGCGACGCTCATTCTCCAGCAGGTCAATGATGGGATTTCAAAGCTCATAAGGTTTGGTTTTTCCCTTGTGGAGATGGCAATTTGAGATTATCATGAGGGTGCGTGGCTACTTGAAGATGGTCCTGGCGGAAGAGGTTGAAACTCTAAAAATAAATCCTGGATATGAACCATGGAATGTGACATGGCACTTGCGATTCTTGCGACATCAGTGCATGAGTCACATCATGTCCACCTCCAAGGTATTACACATGCATCAAAGGCTTATGAGAAGCTTGTACGCGTATACCAATCAACGATTCTTGCAAATCGCCTCTTCATCTTAGAAAAGCTGATTTCGATGAGGGTGAGCGAGGGAGAGTCCATTCCGGACTTCTTGTTGCAGTGTGCAGGACTGTTAGAGTAAGTGACCCAAATGAACTGGGAAATCAACACGAACATGCAGGCCATGATCCTCCTCATGGCGCTACCTAAAAGCTAGGGTCCTCTGATCACCGTTTTTGGCGGTTGGAAGGAAGCCTAGGCATTGGGCACGGATATTGGGCATGGGAGTGCAGGGCTTGCAAGAAGGAAGACGGACATCATGGTGGTAGATATGAGGGTAAAGGAAAGGGTAAGAAGGAATTGACGAACATGATGGCTAAGAGCGTGTCGGCAACTGATGGAGCGCTACTACTCAAACGTGGGGCCTATGGGCTCGACTCTGGCACAAACCACCACTCTTCATGGGAGAAGGATGGTTTCATCTCAATTGGTGACACTGAACGTCGTTTCAGGTGTGCCAAGGGAAGCCTTTTCCATGCGCAAGGCAAGGGAGATAAGTTGATCAGCATCATCGTGAACGGTGTTGAAAAAGACTTGAAGCTGGAGAACGTCGTCTTTATGTCGTCTTTTGCGGTGAACCTCTTGTAGGTGTCCAACATCACGGACCACGACATGACGGTCGTCTTCACGGCGAAGGAGGCTGTGGTTGTCAAGAACAAGGACATCAAGATCTCCTATCCTAAGGAGATTCTTATCGTACAAGTCCCAAGAGTTGATCGGCTCTTCTTACTGCGGACCAAATCCCTTGAGAGTACAACTGAGGGATATGCAGCGGTTGAAGAATTCAAGTCTCCAAAGCCTGATATTGCACAACAAGCTACCACCATGGCGGCCAAGTCTACTAACACACATGCCGAGCTGTGGCATAAGCGGTTTGGCCATGTAGCTGACAAGACACTACAAGCTATGCAGCAGTACAAAGTGGTTCATGGAATGGAGGAATGCAAGGCCAAGGATGAGGGAAAGTACAAAAAGCTGTGTGATCCATGCCTCTAAGGCAAGACAAAGAGAAAGCCCTTTGAGCGTCATGAGCTACGTGCGGCAACAATCTTGGACCTGATTCACTCCGATGTGTGCCGACCATTTTGCACACGTTCAAACGGCGGCAACACTATTTCTTGACCTTCATCGATGTCCACACTTGCAAGATGTAGATCTACTTCCTCAAGACAAAAAAAGAGGTCAAGGAGAGTTTCCAAGACTTTGTCATGCTGCTAGAGTGGTAGACAAACAAGAAGGTCAAGGCACTGTGCACGGACAACGATGGTGAATACGAGGTGTACAAAGGCTGGTTGAGCCAATACGGCATCAACCACTCATTGGATCATGAGGAGACAGGGAGCCTTGCAGCTGCGAGCATGTGGGACTGGAAGGGCATCACTTGTGGTGAAGAATGATTCTTAAATCAGTCAAAATGATGGAGTACATATAGAAATAGAGCTTGGGCAAGTCAACCCTCTCACAAGCTACACCATTGAGCCATGGAGATTAAGGCTCACACAGTAGAGTCCATAATCTTAGACGAGGGAGGAAATCAGCCTAGCAATCAGGCCAAGCACTCATACACGACGTAGAGAGCTAGAAAATGCTCTCATGGCACACTCCTAGTGGTCACATAACCGACAATCCCATCCAGAATCACCATAATGCATGGCTAGCACACAAGGATCTCACCTCACCTAAAAAGTAAGGAGAGAAATCTTTTTCCTAGTCAGCACACTCTGACAAGGCAGCCCAAGAAACTAGGACCTTTTTGGATATTTCTCCCATCGGGTCTTGACCCTGGACCTCTTGCCTTTTTCTTTTTACAGGCTAAGGCATGGAGCTATCGCCCATGGTCACCCAAATATCGGCGGTCGATGACCCTGGAAACTTTGACTGCTCATATCTCCAAATCGGATCGTTGGATCGGCCTGAAACTTGGACCGTAGGTTTTTTGCCACCAAATATATTCAAGGAAGAGGTCGGATTGACAATTGGAGTAGGCATCTGGTGGTTTCCTTGAACTTGCTCATGTGGACCTCAATCTTAGCCAGATGGCTTCTTTTCCAACAATCTCCCACTGTGCCGCCCAGTTTGTCAAAGTGGGCTGAGTCCACATGCCTTCATGCAGAACAGCTGCTTCTCACGGGTCACAGGTTTGGTACAAAAATGAGCAACTTGCTTGCTCGTTGAAATAAACTCGAGCTTGATAGCACCCTCCTACACCATGTGCCTAATGAAGTGATATGCGATGTCAATGTGCTTGGTGCGTGCATGGTGCTCAAGATTCTTGGCGAGTACGATTGTGCTCTGGTTGTCAACGTATACAGGAATTGAAACTACTGCACTCCCACTCATCTTTTCCATGAGACGTCAAAGCCAAACTTCTTCCTTGGCTCAAAAGGTGAGAGAGACGTACTTGGCTTCCGTGCTTGAGGTGGGCACGACCACCTGCCGCTTGATGCACCAGTTGATGGCCCCACCATTAATGAGGAACATATGTCCAGAGATGGACTTGCGGTCCTCATGGTTTGANCAACGTATACAGGAATTGAAACTACTGCACTCCCACTCATCTTTTCCATGAGACGTCAAAGCCAAACTTCTTCCTTGGCTCAAAAGGTGAGAGAGACGTACTTGGCTTCCGTGCTTGAGGTGGGCACGACCACCTGCCGCTTGATGCACCAGTTGATGGCCCCACCATTAATGAGGAACATATGTCCAGAGATGGACTTGCGGTCCTCATGGTTTGAAGCCCAATCTGCGTGTGTGTAGCCGATGATGCTCTTGTCGTTGCTGTTGTAGGTGATGTTGATATTGATGGTTCCAGCAAGGTAGCAGAAGATTTGCTTCACTATCTTCTGGTGCTCAAGTCCGGGATTAGCCATGTGCTTGCTCATATTTCTCACAACCTCTGCCAGGTCCGGCCTGGTTGCCACCATCAGGTATATGAGACTGCCGACACTGCTCTGGTATTTCTACTGTTTAGCTGCATCTGCTTCTCCACTGAAACTCACGAGGTATTGCCACGTCTCTAGTGACGTGCCCATGGGTTTGGCCTGTGCCATGCCGAATCACTATAAGACATCCTTGATGTAGCGACTTTGCTACGAGAGAGCGTGATTTGCGGTCCTGCTTGATCTGGATTCTGAGGAAGTATGACGCCTCCCATATATCAAACATTTGGAAGTGCTCCTGCAATGCTTTCTTGAATTCTTGTAGTGCATGTATGCTGTTGGAAAGGAGGAGCATGTCATCCACGTACACAACGATGATAACAACCTCATGCTCATGTTTTGACCGATAGACACTGTAGTCATACTCGCTACGCTCAAACCCCATGTTGTACAATGCCGCATCCAGCTTCTGGTTCCAAGCACGCGACGCTTGCTTGAGGCCATACAGCGAGTTCTACAACTTGGAAACTAGGTGCTCGTGGCCATCCATGACAAAACCATCCAGCTGCTTTCTATAGACCCTTGCATGTCCATATTTTACCTAGCTTTAGTCTCCTCGTAGCTCAAAGATGCTCCTACAATTACATTAACTTGCAAAAAAACCTTACGGGTCGAGGCAGCAGCAATGACTAATGACCCTACTATTGCTCCTGGATTGGCTCCTCGCAAGACAAAAGCGATGTCACCTGCGATGGACACCAACGCTAGCGGCGATATTGCCAGTTCCAAGGTGGTCGAAGATTCCATCAAGGACGCCGAGAAAGAGATGGGAGTCGAGGTCAACCAATCCGGCAACCCTCCCGACGCTCAACACGCCCTATCAAATACAAAAGCCAACCACACGCCACCAAACCACATGAATACTGGCACTGGTACTCAATCCGTCGTGGCTGCTATACATGCGACTCCGCTGCTCCAAGCCAATCGCCGGACCACGGGTACCGTAATTGCAACCAACGCAAGTGGCGCCCGCCTGATCTTTGGCCAATATGCTGCAGCATGCGTTGTGTTAGCAGGGACGAGCACACCTGTACCAAACGTGCAGTGCACTTAAAACGACTTAACACTGCTCATCGAACGGATCAAGATCAACCTCCTCGCTAGCCCTCTCCTGCCAGAACTTGCCAAAATTGCCAATAACACCCTCCTCGCTGTAAATAAAGACCTTATCAAGCTCACTCAAGCAGACAAGACAATCAACAGCCTGAATGAGCTACTTTCGAATGGTCAAGTCGCACAATCATGCAAACAACGTGCGCTAGATTTCCTGGCCACTAACGAAGATGTCCTTGCAGCGGAATAGATGACTAGATCCCAAGAAGTGCAAAAGGCTCACAATGCACGCCTGCACCAACTCATCATTGAGGGGAAACAAGCGTACAGTGAGGCCATTCTCCAACGCCTCCTCAACCTCAAGTCCACCCTGGAACAATGCCTGAATGTTGTCTTTTACCCAACCAACCCACCGTCAACTATATCCAATGTCCATGATATTTCTATGTTATGTGACGGATGGATGCACAATCTTGTCAATGACGCCAACCAATAGGTGGTTTACATTGTCTCCCGCCATGAGCTCACACACGTTTCTGCATCGTACGCTGCGGACGTGGCTGACGAGAACCTCACTGAAACCGAGGCCGCAGCTAAACTCATGGCCATCGGCTAGACAGTTGCTGCACTGGTCAAGGCCGAAGTGCAAAGGGGTGTAGCGACCACTCTGACACTCTCAGTCAACAAGCAAAAACAGCAACGCAAGCAGCTCGCCGGCATGAAGAAACAAAAACCAACTAAGCTCCTTGGCAAACCAAGTACACTGAGTAAGCAAAGCTCAAAGCCTCTGCTTCCAACACCCGTGAAGGCTGCAAAGCCACGTCAGAAGCAAACCATTCCTGTGAAGACTCCACCAAGGTCAACATTCAGCACCAAATCTGGCCTTCAGCTACCTAAGCACCTCAGAGAGAATAAGGAGAGAAGACTAGCCAAGAAGCCTTGGCTAGATCTGGAGGAGAGAGGTGTTGACGTGAAATGCTCCTTGTCCATGGCTGATATTTGGACGGGCACAGGACGGACTAGGCATGCACTGCTCCTTTGGAGTAAGTCCCATAAGACTGGTCCAGAAAGACAAAAGATGCACTAATTGGGCTAGGACAAATCCCAGCCCAGAGACTAATTTTCTTTGTGACCAAAAGTAAGACAGGAAGGTTTTAAGAGACATCTTAGAATATTCCAAGGTCCTTTCTTGTGACTGGCGCCACGCAGCCGTCACAGGGAGCGCCATGTAGGCAGGGGGGATAACGCAATCCAAATTACCCCAAAAGTGTGTCATCCAAGGACCCACTATGCCCCTAGGCTAGAAGCTGGCTCTAAGACTATTAGAACCTGTCAGATGCCTGTCATTGAGTACAATTCTTACCTTTGAGACTCCTAATAGAGTTGTCCACCAGAGGCAGACACTAAAGAAGCACTGGTTGGTCTTAACCCCAGGAGTTTGCTCCTCGTGCAAAAGTGACCGGTGCTAAGGACATAGTGCAAGGAAGTGATTCGTATGAACTGCTTAGTTTGGAACCTTGGCTGTGAGGGTGATATCATCTCTTGGTTGCAATACCAAGAGCGGTCAGCAAGAACTATTGTGTCGGATCCCGTTTTCTAATCCGTCACCTCAGGTAGGTTGACAATGGATTATGGGCCCACACTGACTAGTTGTAAGGCATGCTTCTGCATAATCTTCTGCCCTCTCTGTATTGCAACGCACATCAGCTCCATCTGCTCCATCTGGTCCATGTGCTCCATCACGTCCATACGCTCCATCAGCTCCAACGCCGTGTGCGAGGACTTAGTAAACAAGGACCAAAGATAAGCTCTACTCTTGGATGTACGATCCTATATCAGCCTACAATGGCTTTTGCGAAGCAAAGAAGCAGAGAAGTAGAGAAGTTGTATGACAACACTCGCGACGCTCATTCTCCAGCAGGTCAATGATGGGATTTCAAAGCTCATAAGGTTTGGTTTTTCCCTTGTGGAGATGGCAATTTGAGATTATCATGAGGGTGCGTGGCTACATGAAGATGGTCCTGGCGGAAGAGGTTGAAACTCCAAAAAACATCCTGGATATGAACCATGGAATGTGACATGGCACTTGCGATTCTTGCGACATCAGTGTATGAGTCATAGCATGTCCACCTCCAAGGTATTACACATGCATCAAAGGCTTATGAGAAGCTTGTACGCGTATACCAATCAACGATTCTTGCAAATCGCCTCTTCATCTTAGAAAAGCCGATTTCGACAAGGGTGAGCGAGGGAGAGTCCATTCCGGACTTCTTGTTGCAGTGTGCAGGTGTGTTAGAGTAAGTGACCCAAATGAACTGGGAAATCAACACGAACATGCAGGCCATGATCCTCCTCATGGCGCTACCTAAAAGCTAGGGTCCTTTGATCACCGTTTTTGGCGGTTGGAAGGAAGCCTAGGCATTGGGCACGGATATTGGGCATGGGAGTGCAGGGCTTGCAAGAAGGAAGACGGACATCTTGGTGGTAGATATGAGGGTAAACGAAAGGGTAAGAAGGAATTGACGAACATGATGGCTAAGAGCGTGTCGGCAACTGATGGAGCACTACTACTCAAACGTGGAGCCTATGGGCTCGACTCTGGCACAAACCACCACTCTTCATGGGAGAAGGATGGTTTCACCTCCATTGGTGACACTGAACGTCGTTTTATGTGTGCCAAGGGAAGCCTTTTCCATGCGCAAGGCAAGGGAGATAAGTTGATCAGCATCATCGTGAACGGTGTTGAAAAAGACTTGAAGCTGGAGAACGTCGACTTTATGTCGTCTTTTGCGGTGAACCTCTTGTAAGTGTCCAAAATCACGGACCACGACATGACGGTTGTCTTCACGGCGAAGGAGGCTGTGATTGTCAAGAACAAGGACATCAAGATCTCCTATCCTAAGGAGATTCTTATCGTACAAGTCCCAAGAGTTGATCGGCTCTTATTACTGCGGACCAAATCCCTTGAGAGTACAACTGAGGGATATGCAGCGGTTGAAGAATTCAAGTCTCCAAAGCCTGATATTGCACAACAAGCTACCACCATGGCGGCCAAGTCTACTAACACACATGCCGAGCTGTGGCATAAGCGGTTTGGCCATGTAGCTGAGAACACACTACAAGCTATGCAGTAGTGCAAAGTGGTTCATGGAATGGAGGAATGCAAGGCCAAGGATGAGGGTAAGTACAAAAAGCTGTGTGATCCATGCCTCCAAGGCAAGGCAAAGAGAAAGCCCTTTGAGCGTCATGAGCTACGTGCGGCAGCAATCTTGGACCTGATTCACTCCGATGTGTGCCGACCATTTTGCACAGGTTCAAACGGCGGCAACATTGTTTATTGACCTTCATCGATGTCCACACTTGCAAGATGTAGATCTACTTCCTCAAGACAAAGAAAGAGGTCAAGGAGAGTTTCCAAGACTTTGTCATGCTGCTAGAGTGGTAGACAAACAAGAAGGTCAAGGCACTGTGCACGGACAATGATGGTGAATACGAGGTGTACAAAGGCTGGTTGAGCCAATACGGCATCAACCACTCATTCGATCAGGGGGAGAGAGGGAGCCTTGCAGCTGCGAGCATGTGGGACTGGAAGGGCATCACTTGTGGTGAAGAATGATTCTTAAATCAGTCAAAATGATGGAGTACATATAGAAATAGAGCTTGGGCAAGTCAACTCTCTCACAAGCTACACCACTGAGCCATGGAGATTAAGGCTCACACACTAGAGTCCATAATCTCAGACGAGGGAGGAAATAAGCCTAGCAATCAGGCCAAGCACTCATATACGACGTAGAGAGCTAGAAAGTGCTCTCATGGCACACTCCTAGTGGTCACATAACCGACAATCCCATCCAGAATCACCATAATGCATGGCTAGCACACAAGGATCTCACCTCACCTAAAAAGTAAGGAGAGAAATCTTTTTCCTAGTCAGCACACTCTGACAAGGCAGCCCAAGAAACTAGGACCTTTTTGGATATNTTGTGGTGAAGAATGATTCTTAAATCAGTCAAAATGATGGAGTACATATAGAAATAGAGCTTGGGCAAGTCAACTCTCTCACAAGCTACACCACTGAGCCATGGAGATTAAGGCTCACACACTAGAGTCCATAATCTCAGACGAGGGAGGAAATAAGCCTAGCAATCAGGCCAAGCACTCATATACGACGTAGAGAGCTAGAAAGTGCTCTCATGGCACACTCCTAGTGGTCACATAACCAACAATCCCATCCAGAATCACCATAATCCATGGCTAGCACAGAAGGATCACACCTCACCTAAAACGTAAGGAGTGAAATATTTTTCCTAGTCAGCACACTCTGACAAGGCAGCCCAAGAAACTAGGACCTTTTTGGATATTTCTCCCATCGGGTCTTGACCCTGGACCTCTTGCCTTTTTCTTTTTACAGGCTAAGGCATGGAGCTATCGCCCATGGTCACCCAAATATCGGCGGTCGATGACCCTGGAAACTTTGACTGCTCATATCTTCAAATCCGATCGTTGGATCGGCCTGAAACTTGGACCGTATGTTTTTTGCCACCAAATACATTCAAGGAAGAGGTCGGATTGACAATTGGAGTAGGCATCTGGTGGTTTCCTTGAACTTGCTCATGTGGACCTCAATCTTAGCCAGATGGCTTCTTTTCCAACAATCTCCCACTGTGCCGCCCAGTTTGTCAAAGTGGGCTGAGTCCACATGCCTTCATGCAGAACAGCTGCTTCTCACGGGTCACAGGTTTGGTACAAAAATGAGCGACTTGCTTGCTGGTTGAAATAAACTCGAGCTTGATAGCACCCTCCTACACCATGTGCCTAATGAGGTGATATGCGATGTCAATGTGCTTGGTGCGTGCATGGTGCTCAAGATTCTTGGCGAGTACGATTGTGCTCTGGTTGTCAACGTATACAGGAATTGAAACTACTGCACTCCCACTCATCTTTTCCATGAGACGTCAAAGCCAAACTTCTTCCTTGGCTCAAAAGGTGAGAGAGACGTACTTGGCTTCCGTGCTTGAGGTGGGCACGACCACCTGCCGCTTGATGCACCAGTTGATGGCCCCACCATTAATGAGGAACATATGTCCAGAGATGGACTTGCGGTCCTCATGGTTTGAAGCCCAATCTGCATGTGTATAGCCGATGATGCTCTTGTCGTTGCTGTTGTAGGTGATGCTGATATTGATGGTTCCAGCAAGGTAGCAGAAGATTTGCTTCACTATCTTCTGGTGCTCAAGTCCGGGATTAGCCATGTGCTTGCTCATATTGCTCACAACCTGTGCCAGGTGCGGCCTGGTTGCCACCATCAGGTATATGAGACTGCCGACACTGCTCTGGTATTTCTACCGTTTAGCTGCATCTGCTTCTCCACTGAAACTCACGAGGTATTGCCACGGTTTTAGTAGCGTGCCCATGGGTTTGGCCTGTGCCATGCCGAATCACTATAAGACATCCTTGATGTAGCGACTCTGCTACGAGAGAGCGTGATTTGCGGTCCTGCTTGATCTAGATTCTGAGGAAGTATGACGCCTCCCATATATCAAACATTTGGAAGTGCTCTTGCAATGCTTTCTTGAATTCTTGTAGTACATGTATGCTGTTGGAAAGGAGGAGCATGTCATCCACATACACAATGATGATAACAACCTCATGCTCATGTTTTGACCGATAGACACTGTAGTCATACTCGCTACGCTCAAACCCCATGTAGTATAATGCCGCATCCAACTTCTGGTTCCAAGCACGCAACGCTTGCTTGAGGCCATACAGCGACTTCTACAACTTGGAAACTAGGTGCTCGTGGCCATCCATGACGAAACCCTCCAGCTGCTTTCTATAGACCCTTGCATGTCCATACTTTACCTAACTTTAGTCTCCTCGTAGCTCAGAGATGCTCCTACAATTACATTAACTTGCAAAAAAACCTCACGGGTCGAGGCAGCAGCAATGACTAATGACCCTACTATTGCTCCTGGATTAGCTCCTCGCAAGAGAAAAGCGATGTCACCTGCGATGGACACCAACGCTACCGGCGATATTGCCAGTTCCAAGGTGGTCGAAGATTCCATCAAGGATGCCGACAAAGAGATGGGAGTCAAGGTCAACCAATCCGGCAACCCTCCCGACGCTCAACACGCCCTATCAAATACAAAAGCCAACCACATGCTACCAAACCACATGAATACTGGCACTGGTACTCAATCCGTCGTGGCTGCTATACATGCGACTCCGCTGCTCCAAGCCAATCGCCGGACCACGGGTACTGTAATTGCAACCAACGCAAGTGGCGCCCGCCTGATCTTTGGCCAATATGCTACAGCATGCGTTGTGTCGGCAGGGACGCGCGCACCTGTACCAAACGTGCAGTGCACTTAAAACGACTTAACACTGCTCATCGGACGGATCAAGATCAACCTCCTCGCTAGCCCTCTCCTGCCAGAACTCGCCGAAATTGCCAATAACACCCTACTCGCTGTAAATAAAGACCTTATCAAGCTCACTCAAGCAGACAAGACAATCAACAGCCTGAATGAGCTGCTTTCAAATGGTCAAGTCGCACGATCATGCGAACAACATGCGCTAGATTTCCTGGCCACTAACGAAGATGTCCTTGCAGCGGAATAGATGGCTAAATCCCAAGAAGTGCGAAAGGCTCACAATGCACGCCTGCACCAACTCATCATTGAGGGGAAATAGACACACAGTGGGGCCATTCTCCAACGCCTCCTCAACCTCAAGTCCACCCTGGAACAATGCCTGAATGTTGTCTTTTACCCAACCAACCCACCGTCAACTATGTCCAATGTCCATGATATTTCTAAGTTATGTGACGGATGGATGCACAATCTTGTCAATGACGCCAACCAATAGGTGGTTTACATGGTCTTCCGCCATGAGCTCACACACGTTTCTGCATCATACGCTGCGGACGTGGCTGACGAGAACCTCACTGAAACCAAGGCTGCAGCTAAATTCATGGCCATCGACTAGACAGTTGCTGAACTGGTCAAGGCCGAAGTGCAAAGGGTGGTAGCGACCACTCTGACACTCTCAGTCAACAAGCAAAAACAGCGACGCAAGCAGCTCGCCGGCATGAAGAAACAAAAACCAACTAAGCTCCTTGGCAAACCAGGTACACTGAGTAAGCAAAGCTCAAAGCCTCTGCTTCCAACACTCGTGAAGGCTGCAAAGCCACGTCAGAAGCAAACCATTCCTACGAAGACTCCACCAAGGTCAACATTCAGCACCAAATCTGGCCTTCAGCTACCTAAGCACCTCAGAGGGAATAAGGAGAGAAGACTAGCCAAGAAGCCTTGGCTAGATCTGGAGGAGAGAGGTGTTGACGTAAAATGCTCCTTGTCCATGGCTGATATTTGGACGGGCACAGGACGGACTAGGCATGCACTGCTCCTTTGGAGTAGGTCCCATAAGACTGGTCCAGAAAGACAAAACATGCACTAATTGTGCTCGGACAAATCCCAGCCCAATGACTAATTTTCTTTGTGACCAAAAGTAAGATTGGAAGGTTTTAAGAGACATCTTAGAATATTCCAAGGTCCTTTCTTGTGACTGGCGCCACGCGGCCGTCAGAGGGAGCGCCATGTAGGCACGGGGGATAACGCAATCCAAATTACCCCAAAAGGGTCTCATCCAAGGACCCACTATGCCCCTAGGCTAGAAGCTAGCTCTAAGACTATTAGAACCTGTCAGTTGCTTGTCATTGAGTACAATTCTTACCTTTGAGACTCCTAACAAAGTTGTCCACCAGAGGCAGACACTAAAGAAGCATTGGTTGGTCTTAGCCCCAGGAGTTTGCTCCTCGTGCAAAAGTGACCGGTGCTAAGGACACAGTACAAGGAAGTGATTCATATGAATTGCTTAGTTTGGAACCTTGGCTGTGAGGGTGATATCATCTCTTGGTTGCAATACCAAGAGCAGTGAGCGGGAACTATTGTGTCGGATCCCGTTTTCTTATCCGTCGCCTCAGGCAGGTTGACAATGGATTATGGGCCCACACTGACTAGTTGTAAGGCATGCTTCTGCATAATCTTTTTCCCTCTCTGTATTGCAACGCACATCAGCTCCATCTGCTCCATCTGGTCCAAGTGCTCCATCACGTCCATACGCTCCATCAGCTCCAACGCCGTGTGCGAGGACTTAGCAAACAAGAACCAAAGATAAGCTCTACTCTTGGATGTAGGACCCTATATCAGCCTATAGCGGCTTTTGCGAAGCAAAGAAGCAGAGAAGTAGAGAAGTAGTATGACAACACTCGCGACGCTCATGCTCTAGCAGGTCAATGGTGGGATTTCAAAGCTCATAAGGTTTGGTTTTTCCCTTGTGGAGATGGCAATTTGAGATTATCATGAGGGTGCGTGGCTACTTGAAGATGGTCCTGGCGGAAGAGGTTGAAACTCCAAAAGTAAATCCTGGATATGAACCGTGGAATGTGACATGGCACTTGCGATTCTTGTGACATCAGTGCATGAGTCACAGCATGTCCACCTCCAAGGTATTACACATGCATCAAAGGCTTATGAGAAGCTTGTACGCGTATACCAATCAACGATTCTTGCAAATCGCCTCTTCATCTTAGAAAAGCTGATTTCGATGAGGNAACACTCGCGACGCTCATGCTCTAGCAGGTCAATGGTGGGATTTCAAAGCTCATAAGGTTTGGTTTTTCCCTTGTGGAGATGGCAATTTGAGATTATCATGAGGGTGCGTGGCTACTTGAAGATGGTCCTGGCGGAAGAGGTTGAAACTCCAAAAGTAAATCCTGGATATGAACCGTGGAATGTGACATGGCACTTGCGATTCTTGTGACATCAGTGCATGAGTCACAGCATGTCCACCTCCAAGGTATTACACATGCATCAAAGGCTTATGAGAAGCTTGTACGCGTATACCAATCAACGATTCTTGCAAATTGCCTCTTCGTCTTAGAAAAGCTGATTTCGATGAGGGTGAGCGAGGGAGAGTCCATTCCGGACTTCTTGTTGTAGTGTGAACGACTGTTAGAGTAAGTGACCCAAATGAACTAGGAAATCAACACGAACATGCATGCCATGATCCTCCTCATGGCGCTACCTAAAAGCTAGGGTCCTCTGATCACCGTTTTTGGCCGTTGGAAGGAAGCCTAGGCATTGGGCACGGATATTGGGCATGGGACTGCAGGGCTTGCAAGAAGGAAGGCGGACATCATGGTGGTAGATATGAGGGTAAAGGAAAGGGTAAGAAGGAATTGACGAACATGATGGCTAAGAGCGTGTCGGCAACTGATGGAGCGCTACTACTCAAACGTGGAGCCTATGGGCTCGACTCTGGCACAAACCACCACTCTTCATGGGAGAAGGATGGTTTTATCTCCATTGCTGACACTGAATGTCGCTTTAGGTGTGCCAAGGGAAGCCTTTTCCATGCGCAAGGCGAGGGAGATAAGTTGATCAGCATCATCGTGAACGGTGTTGAAAAAGACTTGAAGCTGAAGAACGTCGGCTTTATGTCGTCTTTTGCGGTGAACCTCTTGTAAGTGTCCAAAATCACGGACCACGACATGACGGTCGTCTTCACCGCAAAGGAGCCTGTGATTGTCAAGAACAAGGACATCAAGATCTCCTATCCTAAGGAGATTCTTATCGTCCAGGTCCCAAGAGTTCATAGACTCTTCTTACTACGGACCAAATCCCTTGAGAGTACAACGGAGGGATATGCAGCGGTTGAAGAATTCAAGTCTCCAAAGCCTGATATTGCACAACAAGCTACCACTATGGCGGCCTAGTCTACTAACACACATGCCGAGCTGTGGCATAGGCGGTTTGGCCATGTAGCTGAGAACACACTACAAGCTATGCAGCAGTACAAAGTGGTTCATAAAATGGAGGAATGCAAGGCCAAGGATGAGGGAAAGTACAGAAAGCTGTGTGATCCATGCCTCCAAGGCAAGGCAAATAGAAAGCCCTTTGAGCGTCATGAGCTACGTGCGGCAGCAATCTTGGACCTGATTCACTCCGATGTGTGCCGACCATTTAGCACACGTTCAAACGGCGACAACAAGTATTTCTTGACCTTCATCGATATCCACACTTGCAAGATGTGGATCTACTTCCTCAAGACAAAAAAAGAGGTCAAGGAGAGTTTCCAAGACATTGTTATGCTGCTAAAGTGGCAGACAAACAAGAAGGTCAAGGCACTGTGCACGGACAACGATGGTGAATACGAGGTGTACAAAGGCTGGTTGAGCCAATGCGGCATCAACCACTCACTGGATCAGGAGGAGAGAGGGAGCCTTGGAGCTGCGAGCATGTGGGACTGGAAGGGCATCACTTGTGGTGAAGAATGATTCTTCAATCAGTCAAAATGATGGAGTACATGTAGAACTAGAGCTTGGGCAAGTCAACCCTCTCACAAGCTACACCACTGAGCCATGGAGATTAAGGCTCACACACTAGAGTCCATAATCTCAAACAAGGGAGGATATCAGCCTAGCAATCAGGCCAAGCACTCACACACGACGTAGTAAGCTAGAAAATGCTCTCATGGCACACTCCTAGTGGTCACATAACCGACAATCCCATCCAGAATCACCATGATCCATGGCTAGCACACAAGGATCTCACCTCACCTAAAAAGTAAGGAGAGAAACCTTTTTCCTAGTCAGCACACTCTGACAAGGCAGCCCAAGAAACTAGGACCATTTTGGATATTTCTCCCATCGGGTCTTGACCCTGGACCTCTTGCCTTTTTCTTTTTGCAGGCTAAGGCATGGAGCTATCGCCCATGGTCACCCAAACATCGGCGGTCGATGACCCTTGAAACTTTGACAGCTCATATCTCCAAATCGAATCGTTGGATTGGCCTGAAACTTGGACCGTAGGCATTTTGCCACCAAACATACTCAATGAAGAGGTCGGATTGACAATTGGAGTAGGCATATGGTGGTTTCCTTGAACTTGCTCATGTGGACCTCAAACTTAGCCAGATGGTTTCTTTTCCAACAATCTCCCACTGTGCCGCCCAGTTTGTCAAAGTGGGCTGAGTCCACATGCCTTCATGCACAACAGCTGCTTCTCACGGGTCACAGGTTTGGTACAGAAATGAGCGACTTGCTTGCTGGTTGAAATAAACTCGAGCTTGATAGCACCCTCCTACACCATGTGCCTAATGAAATGATATGCGATGTCAATGTGCTTGGTGCGTGCATGGTGCTCAAGATTCTTGGCGAGTACGATTGTGCTCTGGTTGTTAACGTATACAGGAATTGGAACTGCTGCACTCCCACTCATCTTTGCCATGAGACGCTAAAGCCAAACTTCTTCCTTGGCTCGAAAGCTGAGAGAGACATACTTAGCTTCCGTACTTGAGGTGGGCACGACCACCTGTCGCTTGCTGCACCAGCTAATGGCCCCACCATTAATGAGGAACACATGTCCAGAGATGGACTTGCGGTCCTCATACTTTGAAGCCCAATGTGCGTGTGTGTAACCGATGCTGCTCTTGTCGTTGCTGTTGTAGGTGATGCTGATATTGATGGTTCCAACAAGGTAGCAGAAGATCTGCTTCACTATCTTCTGGTGCTCAAGTCCGGGATTAGCCATGTGCTTGCTCATATTGCTCACAACCTGTGCCAGGTCCGGCCTGGTTGCCACCATCAGGTATATGAGACTGCCGACACTGCTCTGGTATTTCTACTGTTTAGCTGCATCTCCTTCTCCACTGAAACTCACGAGGTATTGCCGCATCTCTAGTGACGTGCCCATGGGTTTGGCCTCTGCCATGCCGAATCACTATAAGACATCCTTGATATAGCGACTCTGCTACGAGAGAGCGGGATTTGCGGTCCTGCTTGATCTGGATTCTGAGGAAGTATGACGCCTCCCATATATCAAACATTTGGAAGTGCTCCAGCAATGCTTTCTTGAATTCTTGTAGTGCATATATGCTGTTGGAAAGGAGGAGCATGTCATCCACATACACGATGATGATAACGACCTCATGCTCATGTTGCGACCGATAGACGCTGTAGTCATACTCGCTACGCTCAAACCCCATGTAGTACAATGCCGCATCCAACTTCTGGTTCTAAGCACGCGACGCTTGCTTGAGGCCATACAGCGACTTCTACAACTTGCAAACTAGGTGCTCGTGGCCATCCATGACGCAACCCTCCGGCCGCTTTCTATAGACCATTTCATGTCTATATTTTACCTAACTTTAGTCTCCTCGTAGCGGAGATATGCTCCTACAATTACATTAATTTGCAAAAAACCCTCACGGGTCAAGGCAGCAGCAATGACTAATGACCCTACTATTGCTCCTAGACTAGCTCCTCGCAAGAGACAAGCGATGTCACCTGCGATGGACACCAACGCTACGAGCGATATTGCCAATTGCAAGGTGGTCAAAGATTCCATCGAGGACGCCAACGAAGACATGGGTGTCGAGGTCAACCAATCCGGCAACCCTCCCGACGCTCAACACGCCCTCTCAAATACAAAAGCCAACCACACGCTACCAAACCACATGAATACTGGCACTGGTACTCAATCTGTCGTGGCTGCTATATATGCGACTCCGCTGCTCCAAGCCAATCGCCGGACCACGGGTACCGTAATTGCAACCAACGCAAGTGGCGCCCGCCTGATCTCTGGCCAATATGCTGCAGCATGCGTGCTGTCAGCAGGGACGAGCGCACCTGTACCAAACGTGCAGTGCACTTAAAACGAGTTAACACTGCTCATCAGACGGATCAAGATCAACCTCCTCGCTAGCCCTCTCCTGCCAGAACTCGCCAAAATTGCCAATAACACCCTACTCACTGTAAAAAAAGACCTTATCAAGCTCACTCGAGCAGACAAGACAATCAACAGCCTGAATGAGCTGCTTTCAAGTGGTCAAGTCGCACGATCATGCGAACAACATGCGCTAGATGTCCTGGCCACTAATGAAGATGTCCTTGTAGCGGAATAGATGGCTAAATCCGAAGAAGTGCAAAAGGCTCACAATGCACGCCTGCACCAACTCATCATTGAGGGGAAACAGGCGCACAGTGAGGCCATTCTCCAACGCCTCCTCAACCTCAAGTCCACCCTGGAACAATGCCTGAATGTTGTCTTTTACCCAACCAACCCACCGTCAACTATATCCAACGTCCATGACATTTCTAAGTTATGTGACGGATGGATGCACAATCTTGTCAATGATGCCAACCAATAGGCAGTTTACATGGTCGCCCGCCATGAGCTCACACACGTTTCTGCATCGTACGATGCGGACGTGGCTGACGAGAACTTCACTGAAACTGAGGCTGCAACTAAAATCATGGCCTTCAACTAGACAGTTGCTGAACTGGTCAAGGCCAAAGTGCAAAGGGTGGTAGCGACCACTCTGACACTCTCAGTCAACAAGCAAAAACAACGACGCAAGCAGCTCGCCGGCATGAAGAAACAAAAACCAACTAAGCTCCTTGGCAAACCAGGTACACTGAGTAAGCAAAGCTCAAAGCCTCTGCTTCCAACACCCGTGAAGGCTGCAAAGCCACGTCAGAAGCAAACCATTCCTATGAAGACTCCACCAAGGTCAACATTCAGCACCAAATCTGGCCTTCAGCTACCTAAGCACCTCAGAGAGAATAAGGAGAGAAGACTAGCCAATAAGCCTTGGCTAGATCTGGAGGAAAGAGGTGTTGACGTGAAATGCTCCTTGTCCATGGCTGATATTTGGACGGGCACAGGACGGACTAGGCATGCACTGCTCCTTTGGAGTAAGTCCCCTAAGACTGGTCCAGAAAGACAAAAGATTCAGTAATTTGGCTGGGTCAAATCCCAGCCCAGTGACTATTTTTCTTTGTGACCAAAAGCAAGACAGGAAGGTTTTAAGAGACATCTTAGAATATTCCAAGGTCCTTTCTTGTGACTAGCGCCACGCGGCCATCACAGGGAGCGCCATGTAGGCAGGGGGGATAACGCAATCCAAATTACCCCAAAAGTGTCTCATCCAAGGACCGACTATGCCACTAGGCTAGAAGCTGGCTCTAAGACTATTAGAACCTGTCAGTTGCCTGTCATTGAGTACAATTCTTACCTTTGAGACTCCTAACAGAGTTGTCCACCAAAGGCAGACACTAAAGAAGCATTAGTTGGTCTTAGCCCCAGGAGTTTGCTCCTCGTGCAAAAGTGACCGGTGCTAAGGACACAGTGCAAGGAAGTGATTCGTATGAACTGCTTAGTTTGGAACCTTGGCTATGAGGGTGATATCATCTCTTGGTTGCAATACCAAGAGCGGTCAGCGGGAACTATTGTGTCGGATCCCGTTTTCTAATCAGTCGCCTCAGGGAGGTTGACAATGGATTATGGGCCCACACTGACTAGTTGTAAGGCATGCTTCTGCATAATCTTTTGCCCTCTTTGTATTGCATCGCACATCAGCTCCATCTGCTCCATCTGGTCCATGTGCTCCATCATGTCCATGTGCTCCATCAGCTCCAACGCCGTGAGCGAGGACTTAGCAAACAAGGACCAAAGATAAGCTCTACTCTTGGATTAACGACCCTATATCAGCCCACAGCAGCTTTTGCGAAGCAAAGAAGCAGAGAAGTAGAGAAGCAGTATGACAACACTCATGACGCTCATTCTCTAGCAGGTCAATGGTGGGATTTCAAAGCTCATAAGGTTTGGTTTTTCCCTTGTGGAGATGGCAATTTGAGATTATCATGAGGGTGCGTGGCTACTTGAAGATGGTCCTGGCGGAAGAGGTTGAAACTCCAAAAACAAATCCTGGATATGAACCGTGGAATGTGACATGGCACTTGCGATTCTTGCAACATCACTGCATGAGTCACAGCATGTCCACCTCCAAGGTATTACACATGCATCAAAGGCTTATGAGAAGCTTGTACGCGTATACCAATCAACGATTCTTGCAAATCGCCTCTTCATCTTAGAAAAGCTGATTTCGATGAGGGTGAGCGAGGGAGAGTCCATTCCGGACTTCTTGTTGTAGTGTGCAGGACTGTTAGAGTAAGTGACCCAAATGAACTGGGAAATCAACACGAACATCCAGGCCATGATCCTCCTCATGGCGCTACCTAAAAGCTAGGGTCCTCTGATCACCGTTTTTGGCGGTTGGAAGGAAGCCTAGGCATTGGGCATGGATATTGGGCATGGGAGTGCAGGGCTTGCAAGAAGGAAGATGGACATCATGGTAGTAGATATGAGGGTAAAGGAAAGGGTAAGAAGGAATTGACGAACATGATGGCTAAGAGTATGTTGGCAACTGATGGAGCGCTACTACTCAAACGTGGAGCCTATGGGCTCGACTCTGGCACAAACCACCACTCTTCACGGGAGAAGGATGGTTTCATCTCCATTGGTGACACTGAACGTCGCTTTAGGTGTGCCAAGGGAAGCCGTTTCCATGCGCAAGGCGAGGGAGATAAGTTGATCAGCATCATCGTGAACGGTGTTGAAAAAGACTTGAAGCTGAAGAACGTCGTCTTTATGTCGTCTTTTGCGGTGAACCTGTTGTAAGTGTCCAAAATCACGGACCACGACATGACGGTCGTCTTCACGACGAAGGAGGCTGTGATTGTCAAGAACAAGGACATCAAGATCTCCTATCCTAAGGAGATTCTTATCGTACAGGTCCCAAGAGTTGATCGGCTCTTCTTACTGCGGACCAAATCCCTTGAGGGTACAACTGAGGGATATGCAGCGGTTGAAGAATTCAAGTCTCCAAAGCCTGATATTGCACAACAAGCTACCACTATGGCGGCCAAGTCTACTAACACACATGCCGAGCTGTGGCATAGGCGGTTTGGCCATGTAGCTGAGAATACACTACAAGCTATGCAGCAGTACAAAGTGGTTCATGGAATGGAGGAATGCAAGGCCAAGGATGAGGGAAAGTACAAAAAGCTGTGTGATACATGCCTCCAAGGCAAGGCAAATAGAAAGCCCTTTGAGTGTCATGAGCTACGTGCGGCAGCAATCTTGGACCTGATTCACTCCGATGTGTGCCGACCATTTAGCACACGTTCAAACGGCGACAACAAGTATATCTTGACCTTCATCGATATCCACCCTTGCAAGATGTGGATCTACTTCCTCATACAAAAAAAGAGGTCAAGGAGAGTTTCCAAGACTTTGTCATGCTGCTAGAGTGGCAGACAAACAAGAAGGTCAAGGCACTGTGCACAGACAACGATGGTGAATACGAGGTGTACAAAGGCTGGTTGAGCCAATACATCATGAACCACTCAATGTATCAGGAGGAGAGAGGGAGCCTTGGAGCTGCGAGCATGTGGGACGGGCATCACTTGTGGTGAAGAATGATTCTTAAATCAGTCAAAATGATGGAGTACATATAGAACTAGAGCTTGGGCAAGTCAACCCTCTCACAAACTACACCACTGAGCCATGGAGATTAAAGCTCACACACTAGAGTCCATAATCTCAGACAAGGGAGGATATCAGCCTAGCAATCAGGCCAAGCACTCACACACGACGTAGAGAGCTAGAAAATGCTCTCATGGCACACTCCTAGTGGTCACATAACCGACAATCCCATCCAGAATCACCATGATCCATGGCTAGCACACAAGGATCTCACCTCACCTAAAGAGTAAAGAGAGAAACCTTTTTCCTAGTCAGCACACTCTGACAAGGCAGCCCAATAAACTAGGACCTTTTTGGATATTTCTCCCATCGGGTCTTGACCCTGGACCTCTTGCCTTTTTCTTTTTGCAGGCTAAGGCATGGAGCTATCACCCATGGTCACCCAAATATCGGCGGTCGATAACCCTGGAAACTTTGACAGCTCATATCTCCAAATCCGATCGTTGGATCGGCCTGAAACTTGGACCGTATGCATTTTGCCACCAAACATACTCAAGGAAGAGGTCATATTGACAATCGGAGTAGGCATCTGGTGGTTTCCTTGAACTTGCTCATGTGGACCTCAAACTTAGCCAAATGGCTTCTTTTCCAACAATCTCCCACTTTGCCGCCTAGTTTGTCAAAGTGGGCTGAGTCCACATGCCTTGATGCAGAATAGCTGCTTCTCACAGGTCACAGGTTTGGTACAGAAATGAGCGACTTGCTTGCTGGTAGAAATAAACTCGAGCTTGATAGCACCCTCCTACACCATGTGCCTAATGAAATGATATGCGATGTCAATGTACTTGGTGCGTGCATGGTGCTCAATATTCTTGGCGAGTACGATTGTGTTTGGTTGTCAACGTATACACGAATTGTAATTGCTGCACTCCCACTCATCTTTGCCATGAGACGCTAAAGCCAAACTTCTTCCTTGGCTCGAAAGCTGAGAGAGACGTACTTAGCTTCCGTACTTGAGGTGGGCACAACCACCAGCCGCTTGCTGTACCAGCTGATGGCCCCACCATTAATGAGCAACACATGTCCAGAGATGGACTTGCGGTCCTCATAGTTTAAAGCCCAATCTGCGTGTGTGTAGCCGATGATGCTCTTGTCGTTGCTGTTGTAGGTGATGCTGATATTGATGGTTCTAGCAAGGTAGCGGAAGATCTACTTCACTTTCTTCTGGTGCTCAAGTCCGGGACTAGCCATGTGCTTGCTCATATTGCTCACAACCTGTGCCAGGTCCGGCCTGGTTGCCACCATCAGGTATATGAGACTGCCGACACTGCTTTCGTATTTCTGCCGTTTAGCTGCATCTGCTTCTCCACTGAAACTCACGAGGTATTGCCGCGTCTCCAGTGGCGTGCCCATGGATTTGGCCTCTGCCATGCCGAATCACTATAAGACCTTGATGTACCGACTCTGCTACGAGAGAGCGTGATTTGCGATCCTGCTTGATCTGGATTGTGAGGAAGTATGACGCCTCCCATATATCAAACATTTGGAAGTGCTCCTGCAATGCTTTCTTGAATTCTTGTAGTGCATATATGGTGTTGGAAAGGAGGAGCATGTCATCCACATACACGATGATGATCACGACCTCATGCTCATGTTGCGACCGATAGACGCTGTAGTCATACTCGCTACGCTCAAATCGCATGTTGTACAATGCCACATCCAACTTCTGGTTCCAAGCACGCCACGCTTGCTTGAGGCCATGCAACGACTTCTACAACTTGCAAACTAGGTGCTCGTGGCCATCCATGACGAAACCCTCCAGCTACTCCATGTAAATCTCCTCCTCTTGGTCATCATTCAGGATCGCCGTCTTGATATTCACGTGGTGGACCTCGAAAACCTTCGCTGCTACATAGGAAGAAGTGTACGCACAAAGCCAAACTTTGCAACATGAGTAAAGGTTTTAGTGTAGTCGATGCCTTCCTGCTGCGAATAGCCCTTGGCGACAAGCCTCGCGTTGAGCTTTTCCAAGTTGCTATCTGCTCCCCACTTCATTTTGAACACCCACGTGCGCTAGACCACCTTACGTCTAGGTGGACACCGAGTCAGCTCCCATATACCGTTCTGGAGCTGCAAGTATATGTCTTGCTGTACAGCTTGCGCCCAATCTGCTGCATCTGGTGACGCCATGGCCTCCTTGTACTACGTCGCCTCATCAGAGTCTGTTGCAACTACGACGTTCATCTGGTCTGGTTTATGGAGCATCCAGAAATGCCCGTGCTCACCAGGCTTGTAGCGTACCCTGAGAGGGTACCTCCGACCTGGTGCTCGAGTGTTAGTAGGCGGCTGGCGCCGTACTGCTTGTACAACTGTTTCTGCTGATGGTGGTGCGTCTTCTTCCTCTGCTTCTGCCGATGAGGCCGCTGTATGTGCTGCATCAGACATGGGAGAGAAGACTGGTTCTCCCACTGTCACAATGGAGGAAGGATTGTCAGAGAGTGGGTCAGGAACAATATCTGCTCCTACTTCCTCGTCAGGTACTGCTTTTGCTACCTCTTCACAGATGATGTTGGTACCGATGACGTTACTTTCATGGAAAAGGATGTCCTTGGAGATGATGACATGGCCAGTATCCCTCTTCTACAGGCGATACGCCATGCTTGCCACGTCGTCGCCAATCACGAGCATCTGCACGCTCTTCGCTTCTCACTTTTGCCGCTTTTGCTTTGGCATGTGCATGTGCGCGAGGCAGCAAAATGCGCGAAGATGACCCACGCTCGGCTTCTTATCGAACCATGCCTCAAACTGCAGCATCTGCTCTAAGACCTTGATATACACCGTACTGCTCACTGCTTCGGCCAAAAAGTCATAGGTCGGCTCAGCCGCGTGTAGCATGGAGCGCGCTTACTGAACTATGGTTTTCTTGGCGTGTTTCGCTACGCCGTTCTGCTACAACAAGTATGGCGTAGTGCGCTGCGCCTTTATGCCTACTATTGAAAGGTAGTCCGAAAACTCCTCGCTCAAGTACCCTCCATTGCGGTTGCTACGCAACGCCTTGATTTTCTTTCCAGTCTAGTTCTCCATCATGGCCTTGAACTCCTTAAACGTGTCAAAGCACTGGTCTTGAGAGGAAAGAAAGTACACAGCAGTATAACAACTGAAATCATCAATGAAGGTGAGAAAGTATCTAGAGCCTCCAAAGCTCTCGGTCTGCATGGGGCCACACAAGTCTATGTGGACTAGCTCTAAGACCTCCTTCGCGCGCTCTCCTGCTCCAGAGAACACCTCGCCATGTTACTTCCCCTTCAAATAGCCGATGCATAACTGCTACTCAAAGTTAGAGATGGTGGGCAAGTCATGTACCATATGCTTTGTTTGAAGTTGCTGCAAGGCACGCATGCCAATGTGGCCGTAACGCGCATGCCAGCTTTTGTCATCTGTGGCCTGTACCACTACTGCAAGACTCTGCTCGTGCGGGATCTTGGTCGCCTCCAACAAGCGGTACATATTGCCTTCTCTCACCGACGTGGCCAACTCCTTTCCTGTTTCCTTGTGGAGGATGTACCCATAGTCATCGTCAAAGATGACGCGCAGTCTTGTGTTGGTGAGAGAGGATACTAAGAGAAGGTTGAACGCAACATCAGGCACATAGAGCACGCCATAGAACACTCCCACTTCAATGCCACGCGGGGTCTCTAACCACATCTCCACGATCCTAATCCCCTCAGCATACATCATTCAATCATCACCCAAGGCAAGCGGTCAGGGGGGAATGGAGAGCAGCTGTTTAAACCACTCTTTATGGTGTGTAAGACTCTTGGTACACCCAGAGTCCTTGTACCACGCCAGATCCGCCTTTCCCTTCTGCGACATGTCAGATTTCGCCATGAAGAGGCGGTCGCGCACCTCCTTGGCCACGTGCACATTGCCAAAGTGGCGTATGCCGGTCTGGTTCTGCTGCTGCTACTGTTGCTGCTGACGTTGCTGTGACTGTCACTGCTGTTGCTATGGAGATTGCTGGTTTTGCTACTGCTACTGCTCCTCCTTCAGGTCCCTGTAGAACTTGAAGTACTCTTTCTTCTATTGTACCTCTTTCTGGGAATAGTGGCACTTGCCTTTCTTCTTCCCTCTCTACTACTCAATCTCTTGCTGTGACTGGTTGCGTGAGCCCATGGCCATGAAAGTGGCTTCATTGCTACTACTGCTACCATTGTGATTTCCAGTATTACAATGCAACTCTACCTGCACCAGGTGCGGGTAGATGAAGTCCAGGTCGAGAGTCGGCTGGCACTCTAATGTCTCTCGCACTATGTCATAGCTCGTTGGGAGTCTCCTCGCCAATAAGAGGACGAAGTGCGTGTCTTCCATATGGTTGCCAACCGCTTTTAGCTGCTTTGCCAGCTCTTTTGCCCTATCCAGGTACACCTCCATCCCTTTGCCACCCTGCATTTTCAACGCCATCATCTTCTCCTCTACAAGCATGAGGAATGCAAGATCCTCACTCTCCAACTTCTTGCACAACGTGTCCCACTCGACTTTTGTAGTAGCCTTGTCACTCACATACTAGAGGTGCGGGCTAGAGATGGTGTTGACAAGTTGCTATTGTTGTAATTGTAGATGAACTTGCATCTGCTTCACCCTTTGTAGCCTCTTCCCCGCCACCACCTCAGCTGCAGTGATACCTTTTGCCTGTGGAGGCCGAGCGTGGTCGTCGCCGCACACCACCTCCCACAAGCCCATCTCCTCCAATAAGGAGGCGGATACAGATCTTTCAAAACGTGAAGTTGTCGCGTCCTTCCAGCCTCTCCAAAGGCAAGACTACTATTACCACGCGTGTTGCTACCATTTTGAGCTTTGGTGATGCTCAGTTCTGCCCTTGAGTAGTGCCGCTACACCTGCTTTTGCTGTTACTTCCCACAGAAATCTGTCTGACAGAAAATGGACTATATAGGCCAGCACACTATGAATCGGGAAATGATGAGCCCACTACTTAAGCATTCAGCTCAAAACATTTCAGATCGACCCATAAAACAGGGTCATCAAAAAGAGATTTGAAGAGATATACCCTTTTGAAAACAGTGTATGCTTCTGCTCCTACTCCAGCTCACACTAGCCAGCTTGTAAACGGCGTTTCTCCCAAACGTACCTGTAAGATGCAAATATTTTTGCCCCAATGGAAAGCTTTGGAAAAACACTTCAATTCGTATGTGCTTTTTTTAAAATTTGACAAAGAAATGAGAGAGTTGTTAGGAAAGGAGCCATACGGCTCGGTTTCTGGTCCACAGGAGCAAGTTCCAGGAAAGTACAAGATGCCTGCTCCGATTGTCAATCCGATTTCATTATTAGAATACTCAAGTGGCAAAACATGTACGGTCCAAATTTCAGGCCAATCCAATGGTCGGATTGAGAGATATGAATTTTCAACGTTTCGGGGGTCATGGACCATCGATGTCTGGGTGGGCATGAGTGATGGCTCCATGCCTTAGCCTGAGAAAAGGAAAATGCAAGAGGTCCAGGGTCAAGACCTGATGGTAGAAATGTCTAAAAAGGTCCTTGGTCTTATGATTGCCTTGTCAGAGCGTGCTGACTACGATAAAGGTACATCTCCTTACTTTTTAAGTCAGGTGAGATCCTTGTGTGCTAGCCATGGACACATGGCGATTCTCCATGGGTTTGTGGGTTATGTGACCACTAAGAGTGTGCCATGAGAGCATTCTCTAGCTCTCTAGGTCGTGTGTGAGTGGTCAACCTGATTGCTAGGCTGATTTCCCCCCTTGTGTCAGATTATGGACTCTAGTGTGTGAGTCTTAGCCTCCATGGCTAAGTGGTGTGGCTTGTGAGAGACTGACTTGCCCAAAATCTAGCACTATATGTACTCCATCATTTTGAGTGATTAAACAACCATTCTTCAGCACAACTGATGCCCTTCCAATCACACATGCTCGCTGCTCCAAGGCTCCCTCTCTCCTCCAGATCCAACATTTGGTATCAGAGCCAAGTTGTGCCACTTTCAGCCAGCACAGGCCATCACTTTGAGAGTGACGGGTTGGTATAAAACCTTCACCACATTTGACGATCGACCACAAGATCTTCAAGTTCAAGAGACAAGCTTTCCAACGAGGCCAAGATCGGGAAGATCCAACAATCGGATTGAGAGTTATCATCAAAACGAGGTCGGCCAGGTCTACACTCTTGTCTATGAGTAAGACTGTCGCCTTGTGATGACCATAACTCTCTTGTTTCTTTATCAAATTTAAAAAGTGGCAAATGCGAATTGTAGTATTTTTCTGAAGCTTTCCATTTGTATTCCATTGATTCATTTGGGAGAAACGCCGTTTACAAGCTGGCTGGTCTGAGTTGGAGTAGGAGCAGAAGCATACCCTGTTTTCAAGAGGGCATATCTTTTGAAATCCCCTGTTGATGACCCTGTTTAATGTGTCGATGAGAAGGTTTTTAAGCTGTACTTTCCAGTGGTGGGTTCAGTTTTTCAAAATTCCCCGTCTGCTGGCATCTTTAGTCCATTTTCTATTAGACAGATTTCTAACAGAAGAAGCAGAAGAAGCAGGGGTAGCGCCGCCCTCGAAGGGCAGCGCTCAGCATCACCAAGGCTCAAAATGGCAGCAGCTAGCGTCGTAACTGCAGCCCAGCCTTTGGAGAGGCTGGAGGGACGCGGCAACTTCACGTTTTGGAAGATCCGTACACGCCTCCTTTTGGAGGAGAGGGGCTTGTGGGAGGTGGTGAGCGGCGACGAGCCGGCTCTAGTTCCACAGGCAAAAGGCATCACCGCAGCGTAGGTGGTGGCGAGGAAGACGCCGCAAAAGGGTGCAGATCATGCGGGTTCTTCTGCAGCTGTACCAACGACGTATGAGGAGTGGAAGAAGAAGGACGGGCAGGTCTACAGGTTGCTTGTCAACACCATCTCCAACCCGCATCTTCAGTACGTGAGTGACAAGACTACTGCAAAGGAGGGGTGGGACATGTTGTGCAAGAAGCATGAGAGCAAGGATCTTGCATTCCTCATGCTTTTGGAGGAAAAGATGATGGCGCTGAAAATGCACGGTGGTGAAGGGATGGAGGCTTATCTTGACAGGGCAAAGGAGTTCGCGAAGCAGCAAAGAGCGGTCAGCAACCCTGTTGAAGAGACGCGCTTCATCCTCCTCTTGCTGAAGGGACTCCCAACCAGCTACGACACGGGGTGAGAGACGTTGGAGTGCCAGCCAACTCTCGACCTCGAGTTCATCTGCACACACCTGTTACAGGTGGAATTGTGTCGCAATGAAGCAAAGCATAATGGCGGCAGCAGCAGTGAAGCAGCTTTTGTGGCCACGAGCTCAGGCAACCAGCAGCAGTAGTAGCAGTCAGTGTCACTCCGCACTTGGCCACGGTCTAGAGTAAACGGCGCCGACAGGCAAACCGCCGACCGCCCTTGGTATTTCAACCAAGGTAGAGATCACCCACGGAGTGGTGTTTCCACACTGAAAGGTTCACTTAGCTTGTCCCAACCGTGGCCGGAGAGTGTTCCAAACTCTCACCCAACTGGCAATGCTACACACCAAAGTGTACACTTGCACTTGTTCTTTACACTCTTTCTTGGTGGCCAACAAGGGATTAGTTTTCTCCCAAGTCTCAAGAGTAAGAGATGATGATACAATCACATGCAAATGACAGGCCTTATATAGTCTCTGGTCAGTGCTCCCAATGGCTCCTTGGAGGGACCTCCCCCCC
>SZWC01000285.1:127236-152842 GCA_023375785.1 Penium margaritaceum | reverse complement strand
TTTTCTCCCAAGTCTCAAGAGTAAGAGATGATGATACAATCACATGCAAATGACAGGCCTTATATAGTCTCTGGTTAGTGCTCCCAATGGCTCCTTGGAGGGGCCTCCCCCCCAAGGCTACCCTAGACAGTGTCATCAGTTTTGATGACATGGCACCCTGTGTGACCGCCAAGTGGCGCTTGATCCACCTTGGACCTTAGAGGCTTCTAGGAAGCTTCCTTGGCCCTTTTTAGTCACAAAGAAAATTTGGTCCTGGGAGGATTCGACCCCGGACCTCTCGCTTGCGAGACGGCACCTTCACCCACTAGGCTATAGGAAGTTGTCCTAAGGAGCATGCACCAGGTACACTACCAAGAGTAGACCAAGGGGACTTACTCCACAAAGATGAGTGGTGCATGCCTTGTCTCTCTTAGCCTCTCTTGCATGTCGTTGGGGGACTTGCGCTACAAGCGCAGTGCATACCCAGTCTAAATCTTCCGCTGATTGGACCAGGGGCATACACAGAATATAACAGTCAGGGCAGCAGAAAGGTAGAAAGACAGGCAAATGCCACTACTGCCAGAAAGAGGAACACTACAAAAAGGAGTGTTTCAAGCTCAAGAGGGACCAGAAGGAGCAGTAGCAGCAGCAGTCATCACAACAGCAGCAGCAAAAGCAGCAACAGCAATAACAGCAGTCACAGCAGCGTCAGCAGTAACAGCAGCAGCAGCAGCAGCAGCAAAACCAAGCTAGTGTGCGCCACTTTGACAACATGAATGTGGCCAAGGAGGTGCGCGACCGTCTCTTCATGGCGAAGTCTGACATGTCGCAAGTTGAGAAGGCGGATCTTGCATGGTACAAGGACTCAGGATGTACCAAGAGCCTCTCACATCGCAAGGAGTGGTTTACGCAGCTTTTGTCCATCCCTACCCGTCCTAGCGCTATGGGTGATGATCGGGTGGTGTATGGTGAGGGGATGGGGATTGTGGAGATGTGGTTGGAGACCCCACGTGGCATTGAAGTGGGAGTGTTCCATGGCGTGCTGTATGTACCTGATGCTGCATTCAACCTCCTCTCAGTCTCCTCTCTTACAAACACAGGACTGCGCGTTGTCTTCGATGATGACTATGGCTACATCCTGAACAAGGATACATGAGAGGAGTTGGCCACGTCTGCTGGAAAATCAGGATNTGTATGGTGAGGGGATGGGGATTGTGGAGATGTGGTTGGAGACCCCACGTGGCATTGAAGTGGGAGTGTTCCATGGCGTGCTGTATGTACCTGATGCTGCATTCAACCTCCTCTCAGTCTCCTCTCTTACAAACACAGGACTGCGCGTTGTCTTCGATGATGACTATGGCTACATCCTGAACAAGGATACATGAGAGGAGTTGGCCACGTCTGCTGGAAAATCAGGATCTTCATCACCACAAGGCCGATTCCTGATCAGGTGGTACCACTGGACAGATCTCCTTGTCAGCCGTCCAGTGTCCAAATTTTAGCCAATTTGGATGGCTCGATCCGGAGATATGGGGAAAAGGAGAAAAGTGACATAGATTATGTCACTATCTCACAAGTGTCCTATTTTGTGCTCGGCATGGGCACTTGGGGTAAAACGGCAAGAGGGCTGGGGGAGAGGTCGCCACTCTCTCCCCCACCCTTCTCCCTACTCTCCCGGACTCTACTCTACTGGTCTCTGCTCTACCAATGGCGGGGTCAGTTACCATCGTCCAGGAGTCTAACCCGGTACGAGGGCCTGCCGCAACCTCCTATTGATTTGGCAGAATACTGCGGACGGCCACATTAAGTTCTTGCGTGATTTGCGGAAGTACAGGTTATGGCTTTGGTGAGGATCGAGTGCAAGTACGAGAGTGCGAGCATGAGCTCCTCTTGATACGATGGGTGCTGACATGGCGAGTGGTGGAGCAGCGGAAACATGGACCGAAGATCGGAGCAGATGGACGGGCTTTGATTGAGGCATCAGATCAAGAGAACGTAGCTACGGGATCTTTATAAACAATGGATCGATGGATCGGAGAGCATCGCGTAGACGATGGAGCAATCGCAGCCGTCGCGGGATCGAGAGTGCGAGCACGAGCTCCTCTTCACCCGACGAGCGAGAAGATCGACGGGAGATCCGGACGATCTCGTCCGTGGATTGCACCAAGGGCGCTGGGTATCCGCAAACCTCGGTAGCTCGGTGACTGGGGACATCGACCGGCGTCCGAGACGCTCGAGGAAGACACAATCGGACCGGACAGACCAAGCTCGTGCATTCTGCATGCTCTTTGTATTTCCTAGTCACTAGACTAGTACAAATAGGTAGTAGTTTCATTTGTAGATTGCTTCGTCTGTACTGCACCATTTTTCAAGTGTAGCATATCGTTCGAAAGCTCAAGAGACAAGCCGTGTACCTCTGACTTCTGTGTAACCTCTCGAATCGTCAGTGTGTAACAAAAAGTGATTCTTTGCAACGTACAGTTGCAATGTCTACAACACAGTGGATTTCAGTCACAGTTGCTTGATTTGTTGTATCTCCTGAGACACCTATGATCCTGGAGAAGTGCTATTTTCAACATGGTCGATGAAGGAGGGTGACATGTACCGCCTGCTGGGGGTAATCAAGATCCCGCGTGAGCAGAGTCTTGTAGTAGTAGTACAAGCGACAGATGGCGATATCTGGCATGCACGCTACGGCTACATCGGCATGCGTGCCTTGCAGCAGCTTCAAGCAAAGCAGATGGTGCGTGACCTACCTACCATGTATAACTTTGAGCAGCAGTTATGCATCGGCTGTTTGGATGGGAAGCAGGACCTTGAGGCGTTCTCTGGAGAAGGGGAGCGTGCGAAGGAGGTGTTGGAGCTAGTCCACACAGACTTGTGCGGACCGATGCAGACCCAGAGCTTTGGAGGCTCTAGGTGTTTTGTGACCTTCATTGATGATTTCAACCGTTACACTGTTGTGTACTTCCTTCCTTCCAAGGACAAGTGCTTTGACAGGTTCAAGGAGTTCAAGGCCATAATGGAGAACCAAACTGGCAAGAAAATGAAGGAGCTGCGCAGCGACCGCGGTGGAGAGTACTTGAGCAAGGAATTCCAGGACTACCTCACAGTAGCTGGCATCAAGGCGCACCGTACCGCGCCGTAGTTGCCGTAGCAGAACGGAGTAGCAGAACGCGCCAATCGTACCATTGTGGAGTCGGCGCGCTCCATGCTGTACGCGGCTCGGCTGGCTTAGGACTTCTAAGCTGAAGCCATGAGCACTGCGGTCTACATCAAGAACCGCAGTC
Organism: Penium margaritaceum; assembly: GCA_023375785.1. NCBI lineage: Eukaryota > Viridiplantae > Streptophyta > Zygnematophyceae > Desmidiales > Peniaceae > Penium > Penium margaritaceum. The sequence goes on along the minus strand of SZWC01000285.1, from coordinate 149,573 downwards.
CAACAAAGGCACTGGAGCTTATGACACCGTACGAGGCGTGGTTTGGCATGAAACCGAGCGCGGGTCATCTCCAAGCATTTGGTAGCCTGGCGTACATGCACGTGCCCAAGGAAAAGCGGCAGAAATAGGACGCAAAGAGTACGCAGATGCTGATGATTGGCTACGACGTGGCAAGCGAGGCCTATCGCCTCTACCAGAGGGATACAGGCCACGTCATCATCTCCAAAGATGTCGTCTTCAACGAGAGCAACGTCATCGGCACCAACATTGTCTGTGAAGAGGCAGCAGATACAGTAGCTGACGAGACAGTGGGAGCAGAAATCCTTCCAGACCCAGTCTCTCCCGATCCTTCCTTTACTGTGACAGTGGGAGAATCACTCTACTCTCCCATGTCTGATGTAGCTGATATAACAACCTCATCGGTAGAAGCAAAGGAGGGAGATGTAGCACCACCAGTAGCAGCAATTGTGCCAGCAGCACCGCGCTAGCCGCCCGCTAAAGCTCTAGCACCAGGTCGCAGGTACCCTCTTAGGGTACGTTACAAGCCTGGTGAGCGCGGCCATTTCTGGATGCTGCAGAAACCAGAATAGATGAACGTCGCAGTTGCAGCAGATTCAGTTGAGCCAACGTCATACAAGGAGGCCATGGCTGCACTGGATGCAGCAGATTGGACGGAAGCTGTGCAGCAGGAGATACAGTTGCAGTAGGACAACGGCACGTGGGAGCTGACTGAGCGTCCACCTGGACGTAAGGTGATCAAGTGCAAGTGGGTGTTCAAGAAGAAGCGGGGAGCAAATGGTAACCTTGAAAAGTACAAGGCGAGGCTAGTCGCCAAGGGCTACTCACAGCAGGGGGGCATCGACTACACAGAAACATTTGCCCCTGTTGCAAAGTTTGCCTCTGTGCGCACGCTCCTCTCTTATGGAGCAGCTGAGGACATCAAGGTTCACCACATGGATGTGAAGACGGAATTCTTGAATGGTGACTTGGAAGAGGAGATCTACATGGAGCAGCCAGAGGGGTTCGTCATAGATGGCCAGGAGAACCTGGTTTGCAAGCTGCAAAAGTCACTGTACGGCCTCAAGCTAGCGTCGCGTGCTTGGAATCAGTGTTGGATCCGGAGGAGAGAGGGAGCCTTGGAGCAACGAGCATGTCTGATTGGAAGGGCATCACTTGTCCTGAAGAATGGTTGTTCAATCACTCAAAATGATGGAGTACATTTAGAGCTAGAGCTTGGGCAAGTCAGCCTTCTCACAAGCCACATCACTTAGCCATGGAGGCTAAGACTCACACATAAAAGTCCATTATCTCACACAAGGGAGGAAATCAGCCTAGCAATTAGGCTGAGCACTCACACACGACCTAGAGAGCTAGAGGATGCTCTCATGGCACACTCCTAGTGGTCACATAACCCACAAACCCATGGAGAATCGCCATGTGTCCATGGCTAGCACACAAGGATCTCACCTCACCTAAAAAAGTAAGGAGAGGTACCTTTATCCTAGTCAGCACACTCTGACAAGGCAATCCTAAGACCAAGGACGTTTTTGGATATTTCTCCCATCAGCTCTTGACCCTGGACCTCTTNAGCTAGAGGATGCTCTCATGGCACACTCCTAGTGGTCACATAACCCACAAACCCATGGAGAATCGCCATGTGTCCATGGCTAGCACACAAGGATCTCACCTCACCTAAAAAAGTAAGGAGAGGTACCTTTATCCTAGTCAGCACACTCTGACAAGGCAATCCTAAGACCAAGGACGTTTTTGGATATTTCTCCCATCAGCTCTTGACCCTGGACCTCTTGGAAATTATGACCCCCGAAAACTACGAAAATTCATATATCCCAATCCGATCCTTGGATCAACCTCAAACTTGCACCGTAGACATTTTGCCACCTGATCTTTCCAATGAAGAAGTCAGAGTGACAATTGGAGCAGGCATCTAGTACTTTCCTGGAACTTTCTCCAGTGGACCTGAAACTAAGCCGGATGGCTCCTTTCCCAATAATCTCCCACTTTGCTGGAGTCAGAGTGGGCTGAGTCCACGTGCCTTCATGTAGAACTACTGCTTCTCAGGGGTCACTGGCTTGGTGTAGAAATCAGCAACCTGCTTGCTAGTTGGAGTAAACTCTAGCTTGATAGCACCCTCTTACACCATTTGCCTGATGAAAGGATATGTGATATCAATGTGCTTGGTGCGTGGATGGTGCTCAGGATTCTTGGCGAGTGCGATTGCGCTCTGGTTGTCGACGCGCATTGGAACTGGAACTGCTGCACTCCCACTCATCTCTGCCATGAGACGCTGAACCAAACTGCTTCCTTGGCTCCAAAGCTGAGAGAGACGTACTCAGCTTCTGTGCTCGAGGTGGCCATGACCACCCGCCGCTTGCTGCACCAGCTGATGGCCCAACCATTCATGAGGAACACATATCCAGAGATGGACTTAGTGTCCTCGGGGTTTGAAGCCCAATCAGCATCTGTGTAGCCGATGATGCTGTTGGCATTGCCGTTGTAGGTGATGCCGATGTTTATGGTTCCACCAAGGTAGCGGGAGATCCGCTTCACAGCCTTCTGGTGCTCAAGTGCGGGGTTTGCCATGTGTTGGGTCACAGCGCTAAGAGCCTGTGCGAGGTCCGGCCTGTATGCCTTATCAGGTACATGAGACTGCCGACGGCGCTCTGGTACGTCTGCCGCTCAGCTGCATCTGCTTCTCCCCTGAACCTCAGAAGGTACTACCGCGTCTGCAACGGCATGCCGATGGGTTTTTCCTCTGCCATGCCGAACCACTGCAAAACATGCTTAATACAGCGGCTCAGCTGCAGCGAGAGAGAACGTGACTTGCGGTCACGCGTGATCTGGATGCCGAGGAAGTATGATGCCGTCTCGAGATCAGACATCTGGAAGCCCTCCTGCATGTCTTCCTTGAACTCTTGCAGTGCAGACATGTTGTTGGAAAGGAGGAGAACGTCATCCACATAGACAATGATGATGAGGATCTCCTGCTCATGCTGCCAGCGATACACGCTGTAGTCACACTCGCTGCGCTCAAACCCCATGCACTGTAACGCCGCATCCAACTTCTGGTTCCAAGCACGCAACGCTTACTTGAGGCCATACAGCGACTTTTGCAGCTTGCAAACCAGGTGCTCCTGGCCATCCATGACGAGTCCCTTTGGCTGCTCCATGTAGATCTCCTCTTCCAAGTCACCATTCAAGAATGTCGTCTTGAAATCCATGTCCTGAACCTCAAAGTCCTCGGCTGCTGCATAAGAGACGAGCGTGCACACAGAGGAAAACTTTGCAATTGGGGCAAAAGTTTCTGTGTAGTCGATGCCCTCCTGCTACGAGTAGCCCTTGGCGACCAGCCTCGCCTTGTACTTTTCAAGGTTACCATCTGCTCCCCGCTTCTTCTTGAACACCTACTTGTACTTGATCACCTTACGTCCAGGTGGACGCTCAGTCACCTGCCCCGTGCTGTTGTCGAGCTGCAACTGTATCTCCTAGTGCACGGCTTGCACCCAATCTGCTGCATTTGGTGTAGCCATGGCCTCCTTGTATGATGTTGGCACATCTGAATCTGCTGCAACTACAACGTTTGTCTGTTCTGGTTTCTGCAGCATCCAGAAATGGCCGCGCTCAACAGGATTGTTACGCACCCTAAGAGGGTACCTCTGACTTGGTACTGGAGCTTTAGCGGGCGGCTGACGCGGTGCGGCTAGCAGAACTGCTTCTACTGGTGGTGCTACATCTCCCTCCTCTACTTCTGCCGATGAAGCTACTGTATCTACTACATCATACATGGGAGAGTAGATTGATTCTCCCACTGTTATAGTAGAGGAAGGATTTGGAGAAACTGGGTCAGGAAGAATTTGTGCTCCCACTGTCTCGTCAATTACTGGTTCTGCTGCCTCTTCACACACGATGTTGGTGCTGATGACGTTGCTCTCGTTGAAAATGATATCCCTAAAGATGATGACGTGGCGTGTATCCCTCTTGTAGATGCGATACGCCTTGCTTGCCACGTCGTAGCCAATATTCAGCATCTGCGCACTCTTCGCGTCCCACTTTTGCCACTTCTCCTTTGGCACGTGCATGTGTGCCAAGCTGCCAAATGTGCGAAGATGACCCACGCTCGGCATCTTGCCGAACCACGCCTTGTACGGCGTCATCTGCTCTAGGGCCTTGGTTGGGCTGCGGTTCTTGATGTAGACCGCAGTGCTCACGGCTTCAGCCCAAAAGTCGTAGGTCAGCCCGACCGCGTGCAGCATGGAGCACGCCGACTCCACAATGGTACGGTTGGCGCGTTCTGCTACACCGTTCCGCTGCGGTGAGTACAGCACGGTACGCTACGCCTTGATGCCAGCTGCTGCAAGGTAGTGCTGGAATTCCTTGCTCAGGTACTCTCCACCGCGGTCGCTACGCAACGTTTTATCTTCTTGCCAGTCTGGTTCTCCACCATGGCCTTGAACCTGTCAAAGCACTGGTCCTTGGAAAAAATGAAGTACACAGCAGTGTAACGGCTGAAATCATCAATGAAGGTGAGAAAGTACCTAAAGCCTCCAAAGCTCTAGGTCTGCATCGGTCCGCACAAGTCCGTGTGGACCAGCTCCAACACCTCTTTCGCACGCTCCCCTGCTCCACAGAAGTCGAATTGACGATCGAAACAGGCATCCGGTACTTTCCTGGAACTTGCTCTTGTGGATCTGAAACTCAGCCGGATGGCTCCTTTCCCAACAATCAGAAGTTGGATGCGGCGTTGCTGTGCATGGGGTTTGAGCGTAGTGAGTGTGAGTACAACGTCTATCGCTGGCAACATGGTCATGAGGTGCTCATCATCATCGTCTATGTCGATGACATGCTTCTCCTTTCCAACACCATGTATGTAGGGTAGGAGTTGAAGGAAACCATGCAGGAGCGCTTCCAGATGTCTGATCTCGGGAAGGCGTCATACTTCCTCGGCATCCAGATCACGCGTGACAACAAGTCACGCTCTCTCTTGCTAAAGAAGAGCCGCTACATCAAGGATGTTTTGCAGCGGTTTGGCATGGCAGTGGCCAAACCCATCGGCACGCTGCTGGAGACGCAGCAGTACCTCGTGAGTTTTGGTGGAGAAGCTGATGGAGCGGAGCGCGAGAAGTACTAGAGTGCCATTGGCAGTCTCATGTACCTGATGGTACATGGCAAGCCACGGACCTGAGCACCAAAAGGCTGTGAAGCAGATCTTCCGCTACCTTGCTGGAATCATCAACATCGGAATTACCTACAACGGCAACGACAACAGCATCATCGACTACACAGATGCAGATTGGGCTTCAACATCTGAGGACCGTAAGTCCATCTCTGGACATGTGTTCCTCATGAATGGTGGGGCCATCAGCTGGTGCAGCAAACGGCAGGTGGTCGTGGCCACCTCGAGTACAGAAGCTAAGTACGTCTTTCTCAGCTTTGGAGCCAAGGAAGCAGTTTGGCTTCAGGGTCTCACGGCAGAGAGACCCTGAAGCAGTAGGAATGCAGCAGTTCTAGGTCCTGTGCGCGTGATAACCAGAGCGCAATCGCACTCGCCAAGAATCCTGAGCACCATGCACACACCCAGCACATTGACATCGCATATCATTTCATCAGGCATGGTGCAGGAGGGTGCTATCAAGCTGGAGTTTACTCCAACCAGCAAGCAGGTCGCTGATTTCTGTACCAAGCCAGTAACCAGTGATAAGCAACAGCTCTGTATGAAGGTATGTGGACTCAGCCCACTCTGACTACGACAAAGTGGGAGATTGTTGGGAAAGGAGCCATGCGGCTCGGTTTTAGCTCCACAGGAGCAAGTTCAAGGAAAGTACCAGATGCCTACTCAGATCATCGATCCGACTTCACCATTTGAAAGGTCAGGTGGCAAAATGTTGACGGTCTAAATTTCAGGCCGATCTAACAGGCGGATTGGAAGATATGAATTTTCAAAGTTTCGGGGTCATGGACCTTTGATGTGTGGGTGGACATGGGTGATAGCTCCATGCCTTAGCCCGAGAAAAGAAAAAGGCAAGAGGTCCAGGGTAAAGACCTGATGGGAGAAATATCCAAAAAGGTCCTTGGTCTTAGGATTGCCTTGTCAAAGTGCGCTGACTAGGATAAAGGTACCTTTCCTTAACTTTTAGGTGAGGTGAGATCCTTGTGTGCTAGTCATGGACACATGGCGATTCTCCATGGGTTTGTGGGTTATGTGACCACTAGCAGTGTACCATGAGCGCATTCTCTAGCTCTCTAGGTCGTATGCGTGTGGTCAGCCTGATTGCTAGGCTGATTTTCCCCCTTATGTGATATTATGGACTCTAGTGTGTGAGGCTTAACCTCCATGGCTAAGTGGTGTGGTTTTTGAGAGGGCTGACTTGCCCAAGCTCTAGCACTATATGTACTCCATCATTTTGAGTGATTGAACAACCATTCTTCAGCACAAGTGATGTCCTTCCAATCACACATGCATGCTGCTCCAAGGCTCCCTCTCTCCTCAAGTTCCAACACAGTCATCACAACAGTAGCAGCAAAAGCAGCAGCGGCAGTAGCAGTCACAACAGCGTCAGCAGCAGCAGTAGCAGCCAAAACAGGCTGGTCTACACCACTTTGGCAACATGAATGTGGCCAAGGAGGTATGCGACCGTCTCTTCATGGTAAAGTCTGACATGTCGTAGGTGGAGAAGGAGGATCTCGCATGGTACAAGGACTCAGGATGTACCAAGAGCTGCACACATCACAAGGAGTGGTTTATGCACCTGCTGTCCATCCCTCCCCGTCCTATCGGTATGGGTGATGATCGGATGGTGTATGCTGAGGGGATTAGGATTGTGGAGATGTGGTTGGAGACCCCACGCAGCATTGAAGTGGGAGTGTTCCATGGCGTGCTATATGTACCTCATTCTCCTCTCTTACAAACACAGGAGTGCGCATCGTCTTCGATGATGACTATGGCTACATCCTCAACAAGGGTACAAGAGAGGAGTTGGCCAGGTCGCTAAAGGAGGACGACATGTACTGCCTGCTGGGGGCGACGAAGATCCCGCGTGAGTAGAGTCTTGTAGCAATGGTGCAGGCGACAGATGGCGAGATCTGGCATGCACGCTACGGCTAATCGGCATGCGCGCCTTGTAGCAGCTTCAAGCAAAACAGATGGTGCGCAACCTGTCTACCATCTCTATCTTTGAGCAGCAGTTATGCATCGGCTGTTTGGAGGGAAAGCAGCACCGCGAGGCATTCTCTGGAGTAGGGGAGCGTGCAAAAGAGGTGTTGGCGCTGGTCCACACGGACTTGTGCGGACCGATGCAGACCTAGAGCTTTGGGGGCTCTAGGTATTTCCTGACCTTCATTGATGATTTCAGCCGTTACACTGCTGTGTACTTCCTTCCTTCCAAGGACTAGTGCTTTGACAGGTGCTAGGAGTTCAAGGTCATGGTGGAGAACCAGACTGGCAAGAAGATTAAGGCGTTGCGCAATGACCGCGGTAGAGAGTATCTGAGCAAGGAGTTCCAGGACTACCTCGCAACAGCTGGCATCATGGCGCAGCGTACCGCACCATACTCGGTGCAGCAGAACGGTGTAGCACAACGCGCCAACCGTACCATTGTGGAGTCGGCGCGCTCCATGCTGGACGCGGCTCGGCTGACGTACGACCTTTGGGCTGAAGCCGTGAGCTCTCTGATCTACATCAAGAACCGTAGTCCAACTAAGGTGTTCGAGCAGATGACGCCGTACGAGGCGTGGTTCAGCAAGAAACGAGTGTAGGTCATCTCCGAGCATTTGGTAGCCTTGCGCACATGCACGTGCCCAAGGAGAAGCGGCAAAAATGGGACGCTTGCGTAGATGCTGATGATTGGGTATGACGTGGCAAGCAAGGCCTATCGCCTCTACGAGAGGGATACAGGTCATATCATCTCCATGGATATTGTCTTCAACGAGAGCAACGTCATCGGCAACAACATTGTCTGTGAAGAGGCAGCACAACCAGCAGATGACGAGACAGTGGGAGCAGAAATCCTTCTTGACCCAGTGTTGGGTTTCTTCGTAGTGTTAGATAAACCCCGGCAAACTGATTCTCACCAAAACAAGCCAAGGGCTCTAGTCAAGCAAGGTGTGTCTGAGCCCATTGTGAAGTTGGTTAGAGCAAGCGACATTGCCTCGGTCATTTTTACGTTACCCGTTTGGCCGCACATCACTTTGCTCATCGCAAACCACACAAGGGTCTCCAAAAAAAGGCAAAAAAAAGTCAACTTTGGGCTCCTTGCAGAACCTTGTTTACTTGGCATTGGTTGTTTGATAAGGCTCTGGATTTTTGGAACTTACTAAACCATGCACAATCATTGTCATCTACAAAAAGAATACAGCAACACGGATTCGTAGACACAACTTGTAGACACATCGTCGTCCTTCATCGTGTCCCACTTCTATTCCACCGCCCATACGCATGGGTAATCGTCAGCATGAGCGTTGGGTCTAGCTACTGCCGTACCGCCAAGCTGTCAATCCCGCAGCACATTCCTCAAGTTAGCTCCTCTAACCCTTTCCACGAGCCTTGTAGTGTTTCCAACTTGAATCGCTTCGGAAGTTTAGCGTTCTACACTTTCCTATGTTATTTTCAAACTTCCTCTACTGTGACAGTGGGAGAGTCACTCCACTCTCCTATGTTTGATGCAATAGATTCAATACCCTCATCGGCAGGGGCAGAGGAGGGAGATGTAGCACCTCCAGCAGAAGCAGTTGTGCCAGCAGCATCGTGCCAGCCGCCAGCTAACGCTCCAGTTCAAGGTCGCAAGTACCCTCTTAGAGTGCGTTACAAGTCTGGTGAGCGCGGTCATTTCTCGATGCTACAAAAACCAAAACAGATGAACGTCGCAGTTGTAGTAGATTCGGATGAGCCAACGTCAATCAAGGAGGCCATGGCTGCACCATATGAAGCAGATTGGGCGCAAGCCGTGTAGCAAGAGATACAGTCGCAACTGGAGAACGACACGTGGGAGCTAACTGAGCGTCCACCTGGACGTAACGTGATCAAGTGCAAGTGGGTGTTCAAGAAGTAGCGGGGAGCAAATAGTAACCTCGAAAAGTACAAGGCAAGGGCGGTCGCCAAAGGCTACTCGCAGCAGGAGGGCATTGACTACACAGAAACTTTTGCCCCTGTTGCAAAGTTTGCCTCTGTGCGCACGCAGCCAGAGGGGTTCGTCATAAATGATCAAGAGCACTAGGTTTGCAAGCTACAAAAGTCACTATACGGCCACAAGCAAGCGTCGCGTACTTGGAATCAGAAGTTGGATGCGGCATTGTAGTGTATGGGGTTTGAGCGTAGTGAGTGTGGCTACAACGTCTATTGCTGGTAGCATGGTCATGTGGTGCTCATCATCATCGTCTATGTGGATGTCATGGTCCTCTTTTCCAACAGCATGTCTCCACTACAGGGGTTCAAGGAAGCCATGTAGGAGCGCGTCCAGATGTCTGTTAGTCGTGGCCACCTCAAGTATAGAAGCTGAGTACGTCTCTCTCAGCTTTGGAGCCAAGGAAGCAATTTGGCTCGAGCGTCTCATGGCAGCGATGAGTGCGAGTGGAGCAGTTCCGATTCCTATGCGCATTGACAACAAGAGCGCAATGGCACTCGCCAAGAATCCTCAGCACCATGCACGTACAAAGCACATTGACATCGCATATCACTTCATCAGGCATATGGTGTAGGAGGGTACTATCAAGTTAGAGTTTACCCCAACCAGTAAGCAGGTCGCTTATTTCTGCACCAAGCCAGTAACCCATGAGAAGTAGCAGTTCTGCATGAAGGCATGTGAACTTAGCCCACTCTGACTATGGCAAAACGGGAGATAGTCAGGAAAGGAGCCATCCGGCTCAATTTCAAGTCCACAGGTGCAAGTTCTAGAAATGTACCTGTTTCCATCCGGCTCAGTTTCCTAGAACTTGCTCCTGTGTACCTGAGACTGAGCTGGATGGCTCTTTTCCCAAACAATCTTCCACTTTGCCGTAGTCAAAGTGGACTGAGTCCACATGCCTTCATGCAGAACTGCTGCTTCTCACGGGTCACTGGCTTGGTGCAGAAATCAGCGACCTGCTTGCAGGTTGGAGTAAACTCCATCTAGATAGTACCCTCCTACACCATGTGCCTGATGAAGTGATATGCGATGTCAATTTGCTTGGTGCGTGCATGGTACTCAGGATTCTTGGCAACTACGATTGCGCTCCGGTTGACGACGCGCACAAGAACTGGAACTGCTGCAATCCTAGTGATCTCTACCATGAGACGCTGAAGCCAAACTGCTTCCTTGGCTCCAAAGCTGAAAGGGACATACTTAGCTTCCGTGCTTGAGGTGGCCACGACCACCTGCCGCTTGCTACACAAGCTGATGGTCCCACCATTCATGAGGAACACATGTCCAGAGATGGACTTATGGTCCTCAGGGTTTTAAGCCCAATCTGCATCTGTGTAGCCGATGATGCTGTTGTCGTTACCGTTGTAGGTGATGCCGATGTTGATGGTTCCAACAAGGTAGTAGAAGATCCGCTTCACAGCCTTCTGGTCCTCCGGTCCAGGACTAGCCATGTGCTGGCTCACAGCACTCACAACCTGTATGAGGTCGGGCCTGGTTGCTACCATCAGGTACATGAGACTGCCGACGGCGCTTTGGTACTTCTGCCGCTCAGCTGTATTTGTTTCTCCATTGAAGCTCACGAGGTATTGCCGCGTCTCCAGCGGCGTACTGATGGGTTTTGCCTCTGCCATGCCGAACCGTTGCAAGACATCCTTGATGTAGCAGCTGTGCTGCACTGAGAGAGAGCGTGATTTGCAGTCACGTGTGATGTGGATGCCGAGGAAGTATGATGCCTCCCCGAGATCAGACATCTGAAGCGCTCTTGCATGGCCTCCTTATACTCCTGTAGTGGAGATATGGTGTTGGCAAAGAGGAGTANGCCATGCCGAACCGTTGCAAGACATCCTTGATGTAGCAGCTGTGCTGCACTGAGAGAGAGCGTGATTTGCAGTCACGTGTGATGTGGATGCCGAGGAAGTATGATGCCTCCCCGAGATCAGACATCTGGAAGCGCTCTTGCATGGCCTCCTTATACTCCTGTAGTGGAGATATGGTGTTGGCAAAGAGGAGTATGTCATCCACATAGACAATAATGATGAGAATCTCATGCTCATGCTGCCAGCGATACACGCTGTAATCACACTCGTTGCGCACTAATCCCATACACTGCAACGCCGCATCCAACTTTTGATTCCAAGCACGCGACGTTTGCTTGAGGTCGTACAGCGACTTGTATAGCTTGTAGACCCGGTATTCCTGGCCATCCATGACGAACCCCTTCGGCTGCTCCATGTAGATCTCCTCTTCCAAGTCACCATTCAAGAATGCCCTCTTGACATCCATGTGGTGAACCTCGAAGTCCTCAGCTGCTGCATAAGAGAGAAGCGTGCGCACAGAGGCAAACTTTGCAACACGGGCAAAAGTCGATACCCTCCTGTTGCGAGAAGCCCTTGACGACCAGCCTCGCCTTGTACTTCTCCAGGTTACCATCTGCTCCCCGCTTCTTCTTGAACAGCCAATTGCACTTGATCACCTTACGTCTAGGTGGACACTTAGTCTGCTCCCACGTGCCGTTGTCCAGCTGCAATTGTATCTCCTGTTGCATGGCTAGCGCCCAATCTGTTGCATGCGGTGTAGCATGGCCTCCTTATATGAAGTTGGCTCATCTGAATCTGCTGCAACTGCGACGTTCATGTGTTCCGGTTTCTGCAGCATCCAGAAATGGCCGCGCTCACCAGGCTTGTAACGCACCCTAAGAGGGTACCTGCGACCTGGTACTGGAGCGTTAGCAGGAGGCTGACGCAGTGCTGCTGGCACAATTGCTGCTGCTGGTGGTGCTACATCTCCCTCCTCTGCTTCTGCCGATGAGGATTTTGTATCTGCTACATTAGACATGAAAGAGTAGAGTGATTCTCCCACTATCATAGTAGAGGAAGGATCGGGAGAGACTGTATTTAGAAGGATTTCTCCTCCCACTCTCTCGTTTGCTGCTGGTTTTGTTGCCTTTTCACAGACAATGTAGGTGCCAATGACGTTGCTCTCATTGAAGACGACATCTCTGAAGATGATGACGTGGCCTCTATCCCTCTTGCAAAGGCGATAGGCCTTGCTTGCCACGTCGTAGCCAATTATCAGCATCTGCGCACTCTTTGCGTTCTATTTCTGCCGCTTCTCCTTTGGCACGTGCATGTACACCGGGCTACCAAATGCTCGGAAATGACCTACGCTCAGTTTCTTGCCGAACCACGCCTTGTACGACGTCATCTGCTCCAGCGCCTTAGTTGGACTACAGTTCTTGATGTAGACCGTAGTGCTCACGAATTCAGCCCAGAAGTCGTACGTCACCCAAGCCGCATGCAGCATGGAGCGCGGAGACTCCACAATGGTACGGTTGGCGCGTTTTGCTACACCGTTTTGCTGCGGCAAGTACGGCGCGGTACGCTGCGCCTTGATGCCAGCTACTGTGAGGTAGTCTTGGAAGTCCTTGCTCAGGTACTCTCCACCGAGGTCGCTGCGCAACACCTTGATATTTTTGCCAGTCTGGTTCTCCACCATGGCCTTGAACTCCTTGAACCTGTCAAAGCACTGGTCCTTGGAAGGAAGGAAGTACACAGCAGTGTAACGGCTGAAATCATCAATGAAGGTCTGGAAATACCTACAGCCTCCAAACCTCTGGGTCTGCATCGGTCCGCACAAGTCCGTGTGGACCAGCTCCAACACCTCCTTTGCACGCTCCCATGCTCTAGGGAACGTCTCACGGTGCTGTTTCCCCTCCAAACAGCCGATGCATAACTACTGCTCAAAGTTAGAGATGGTAGGCAGGTCGCGCACCATCTGTTTTGCTTGAAGCTGCTTAAAGGCGCGCATGCCGATGTGGCTGTAGCGTGCATGCCAGATCTCGCCACCTGTCGCCTGCACCACTACTGCAAGACTCTGCTCACGCAGGATCTTGGTCGCCGCCAGCGGGCGGTACATGTAGCCATCCTTCACCTGCTCTTATCGTTTATCTGACTTTATCATTGGAAAGATCAGGTGGCAAAATGTCTACGGTCCAAGTTTGAGGCGGATCCAGCATTCGGATTGGGAGATATGAAATTTCGAAGTTTCGGGGGTCATGGACTGTCGATGTCTGGGTGGCCATGGGTGATGGCTAAATGCCTTAGCCTGAGAAAAGAAAAAGGCAAGAGGTCTTTGGTCAAGACCTGATGGGAGAAATATTGAAAAAGGTCCTTTGTCTTAGTATTGCCTTGTCAGAGTGTGCAGACTAGGATAAAAGTACCTTTCCTTACTTTTTAGGTGAGGTGAGATCCTTGTGTGCTAGTCATAGACACATGGCGATTCTCCATGGGTTTGTGGGTTATGTGACCACTAGGAGTGTGCCATGAGAGAATTCTCTAGATCTCTAGGTCGTGTGTGAGTGGTCAGCCTGATTCCTAGGCTGATTTCCCCCCTTGTGTGATATTATGGACTCTAGTATGTGAGCGTTGGCCTCCATGGCTCTTGCTGGGGTATGTGAGAGGGCTGACTTGCCCAAGCTCTAGCTCTATATGTACTCCATCATTTCGAGTGATTGAACGACCATTCTTCAGCAGAAGTCATGCCCTTTCAATCACACATACTTGCTGCTCCAAGGCTCCCTCTCTCCTCTAGATCCAACAAGAGTTATGGTCATCACAAGGCGACTGTCGTTTTCAGAGGAAAGATTGTTGCAGTGGGTGACCTCTCTTTGAGCTTACCTCTAAACCGACCGTTGGATCCTGGAATTGTTGGAAAGCTTGTCTGTTGAACTTGAAGATCTAGTTGTTGATGGTTAAACTTGGTGAAGGTTTCATCCCAATCCATCACTCTCAAAGTGACAAAACAGTGTTGGCTGAAAATGGCGGAACTTTGGCTTCATACCAAGTTTTGGATCTAGAGGATAGAGCGAGCCTTGGTGTAGCGAGCATGTGGGACTGGAAGGGTATCACTTGTGCTGAAGAATGGTTGTTAAATCACTCAAAATGATGGAGTACATAAAGAGCTACAAGTTGGGCATGTCCGCCCTCTAACAAGCCACACCTGTTAGCCATGGAGGCTAAGGCTCACACACTAGAGCCCATAATCTCACACAAGGGAGGAAATCAGCCTAGCAATCAGGCTGACCACTCACTCAACCTAGGGAGCTAGAAAATACTCTCATGGCACACTCCTAGTGGTCATATAAGCCACAATCCCATGGAGAATCGCCATGTTCTCATGGCTCACACAAGGATCTCACATCACTCTAAAAACAAGCATAGGTTCCTTTTTCCTAGTCAGTACACTCTGACAAGGCAACCCAAGAATATAGGACCTTTTTGGACATTTCTCCAATCAGGTCTTGACCCTTGACCAGTTGTCTTTGCCTTTTCGGCATGGACCCATCGTCCATGGTCATCCAGATATCGGCGGTCGATGACCCCTAAAACTTCGTAGATTCATATCTCCCAATCCGAATGTTAGATCGGTCTGAAACTTGGACCGTAGACATTCTGTGATCTGATCTTGTGAATGGTGAGGTTTGATGGACGATCAAAGCAGGCATCTGTTAGTTCCCTGTATCTTGCTCCTGTCAACCTCAAACTGAGTCAGATGGTTCCTTTTCCAACACTACCAGACCACCACGCCTTATACTCTCCAAAGTAATGGTATTCCCAAGCAGATGAACGAGACTATCCTTGGCATGAGACGAAGCATGCTCTTCGACGCCAAACTCCCACCTCGTTTCTGGGCTGAAGTTGCAAGAACTGCTTTCTACCTTATGAATCTCACTCCGGCAGCCACGTTTGGAAGGCATGGTAAGAAGCAGCAAGAGAAGTAGCTCACGACGCCAATAGAGGCTTGGTCAGGGAAGAAGCCAGATACCTCACATTTGAGGATCTTTGTGTTGTTATCTATGCTCCATGGCCACTACTATGGCTTGATGGATAGGTTGGGCATGCACTGCTCTGTTG
Organism: Penium margaritaceum; assembly: GCA_023375785.1. Lineage (NCBI taxonomy): Eukaryota > Viridiplantae > Streptophyta > Zygnematophyceae > Desmidiales > Peniaceae > Penium > Penium margaritaceum. The sequence continues at coordinate 134,530 of SZWC01000285.1, read as the reverse complement.
GAATAAGTCCCTTAAACCTTGTTTGTAGTGCAAGTCCAAGCGAGACACGAGAAGTGTGTCACTCCGGACTTGGCCACGGTCTAGAGTAAGGGGCGCCGACAGGCAAACCGCCGACCGCCCTTGGTATTTCAACCAAGGTAGAGATCACCCACGGAGCGGTGTTTCCACAATAAAAGGTTCACTTAGCTTGTCCCAACCGTGGCTGGAGAGTGTTCCAAACTCTCACCCAACTTGCAATGCTACACACAAAAGTGTGCACTTGCACTTGTTCTTTACACTCTTTCTTGGTGGCCAACAAGGGATTAGTTTTCTCCCAAGTCTCAAGAGTAAGAGATGATATAATCACATGCAAATGACAGGCCTTATATAGTCTCTGCACAGAGCTCCTAGTGGCTCCTTGGAGGGGCCTCCCCCCCAAGGCCACCCTAGACAGTGTCATCAGCTTTGATGACATGGCACCTTCTGTGACCGCCAAGTGGCGCTTGATCCACCTTAGACCTTAGAGGCTTCTAGGAAGCTCCCTTGGGCCTTTGCAGTCACAAAGAAAATTTTTGTCCTGGCAGGATTCAACCCCGAACCTCTCGCTTGCGAGACAGTGCCCTCACCCACTAGGCTGTAGGAAGTTGTCCTAAGGAGCATGCACCAGGTAGACTACCAAGAATAGACCAAGGGGACTTACTCCACAAGGATGAGCAGTGCATGCCTTGTCTCTCTCAGCCTCTCTTGCATGTCGCTGGGGAACTTGCGCTACAAGCGCAGTGCATACCCAGTCTAAATCTTCCGCTGATTGGACCAGAGGCATACACAGAAGATAGCAAAGTGTAGCGCAACGAATAGCATGTTGGACTTAAGAACAACAGGTCCTACGAATGTGCGTGGAAGGTTTTTGACCTTTTGAGTAGAAGGGAAGTTTCTTAGAAATTTCTCCATGTATGAGGAGAGTGCCCCACTTTGCGCTCAATGGATGCGCCATTTGGCGGACTGGTGAGGTGGTGTTGAGTGACCATCCCAAAAGTGCCACTACCCATACACCTTTGAAGCCAGGCCTAGGACTATACATACCATGCTTATTCCTCATTCAAATTACTCAATCTGGCCTTAGATGCTCCTCACAGAGTTATCCAACTAAGGAACATTATAAAGAAGACACTAGCTAGTCTAAGCCCCAGGAGATAGTCTTTGACTAGCACCTCATGCGAAAGTGACCAAGTGTTAAGTGGATACAGTTGCTAGCAAGTGATTGACAGGAAGTGCTCAGTGTGGAACCATGATCTTGATGGTGATATCTCCTCCTAGCTCAAATGCTAGGAGCGGATTTTAGGTACTATTGTGTCGGCCCTGTTTTCTAGCTCGTTTGCCTCAAGCCGGTTGACAAAGGATTATGGGCCCACACTGACCAGTTCTAAGGCACGCTTCGCTTATCTGTGGTATACTCTCTTGGCGACGAGGTCGCGCGTGTAGTGATAGTGGATGTCGATGTACTTGGTCCGCCTAGAGAGGGTGTCCTTGAAAACAATGTCCATCGCGCTCTTGTTGTCGACATGGACGACCGTGGCCTCCTTCTATGGTGCGTGCATCTCAGCGAGCAAGCTGCGTAGCCATTGCATCTCCTTGCACACCTCAGACAGCGCCACGTACTCAGCTTCTGCGGTTGAGATGGAGACACAGTCTTCCTTGCGGCTAGCCCACGACATAGCGCCGCCGTTCACAAGGCACACAAAGCCCGAGGTGGACTTCCTATCATCCACGTTGCTTCCAAAATCTGCGTCGGTGTCGCACTTGAGGCGCAAAGGGTCCGTTCCTTGAAGGCCGCCGTACTGCATCCCCATATGCCGTGTCTTGTTGAGATAGCGCAAAATGCGCTTCACGGCCTGCCAGTGGAGTGGCCCTGGATTGGCCATGAACCGACTGACTAGCAACATAGCAAAGGAGATGTCCGGCCGCGTGCCGACCATGGCATACATGATGCTACCCACCGCAGACTGGTATGGTACATCCTGCATTTCGCGGCGCTCGGCTTCCATGCTGGGGGAGTGGGCGGAGGTGAGATTGCATTTCATGTGGAGAGGAGTGCTGAGGGGTTTGGCGTCTTCCATGCCATAACGCCAAAGCACCTCTGAGATGTACTTCATCTGGTTGTGCTCGATGGTGCCTGTAGCTCGGTTGCGATGTATAGCAATGCCCAAGTAGTACTCGAGCTCGCCCATGTCCTTCATCTGAAACCGCCCATGCAGCTTCTCCTTGAGAGCCTCGAGGGCCTTCATGGAGGTGGAGGCCAGAATCAGGTCATCCTCATACAGCGCTACCAGCAACAACCCCTGGTCATCCGCACGCACATACACGCTGGGGTCGTTGTGGGAGTGCGAGAAGCCTAGGNTCTGGTTGTGCTCGATGGTGCCTGTAGCTCGGTTGCGATGTATAGCAATGCCCAAGTAGTACTCGAGCTCGCCCATGTCCTTCATCTGAAACCGCCCATGCAGCTTCTCCTTGAGAGCCTCGAGGGCCTTCATGGAGGTGGAGGCCAGAATCAGGTCATCCTCATACAGCGCTACCAGCAACAACCCCTGGTCATCCGCACGCACATACACGCTGGGGTCGTTGTGGGAGTGCGAGAAGCCTAGGCCAGCCATGCAGCTATCCAACTCCTTGTGCCAGATCCTTGGGACTCATTTCAGCCTGTAGAGCGCCTTGATGAGGCGACACACCTGCCCGGGTTTTGCCTTGACATCCTCGGGCACCTCCATTAGTATCTCCTTGTCAAGCTTCCCGTAGAGGAAGGCGGTCTTGACGTCTATCTGGTGGATTTCCATGTTGCGCGTCGCAGCCACAGCCACCAAGGTGCGGATGGAGGGGAAAGACGCGACTGGAGAGTAGGTCTCGTCGTACTCAGACCCTGCTCTCTACAAGAACCCCTTCTTGACAATCCTGGCCTTGTACTTGTCGATGCTGTTGTCTTGCTTGTGTTTGATGTGTAAGACCCACTTCACGCCCACCACATGTGCGTTGGTGTATCCACCAGCTCCCACGTTCCGTTCTCTTTGCTGGAGGCGAGCTCGCTCTCAATCGCCTCCTTCCACTTAGCGGCGTTCGGCCGCAAGAGAGCCTCGGCGATGGTAGCCAGCTCTCCCTACGCAAGGCACGACCAGCTCAGGCCAGTCCACTTGGCCTTCCCTCTGTCGTACTGCTTCGTAGGCTTTCCTTGGCGCTCACTACGTCGCAGTGGTACCGGTGCTGGCTGCTTGTGCTGCTGCTGCTACTGTGCTTCCCCAGGAGGGGTCGCTGGGAGGGAAGAGCCACTGACCTCGAAGGAGGCCTCGGATGTCTCCGACACGGTGTCGGATGTCAACTCCGCTTCAGCCTGAGCGGACGCTCTCCCTGAATTGGCAGCCTCACTGTCTACGGCCACTGGCGTCCCATGCCAGTTAGGCGGGGGTATATCACCCGCCTCTAGCAGCACGATCCACTCTGCTTGTTTTGGAGAGTTCTCTGGGTCCAGCAGTTCTTCCTTGCCGTGTGTCTCTTCCTGGAAAGTCACATCTCTGGAGGTGATCTCTGCCTGGTCCCACAGCCTGTACGACTTTTGCGCGGCCTCATAGCCGATCATCACGCACTTGCGTGCACGTACATCCAACTTCTCCACTCCTTGCTCGTCGAAGACTTTGGCCCAAGCCGTGCACCCGAATGCCTTTAGGTGACAGGCATCCGGCTTCCTTCCCGACCACGCCTCCAGCGGCGTCATGCATTCTGCACTTTGCTCCTTTTCTGTCCCCTTGCTGTGCAGTGCTGCAGCAAGCATGAGGTTGATGAAGTAGCATGTAGTGTGCGCTGCTTCTGCCCAGAAGCGGGGAGGGAGTTTTGAGTCAAAGAACATGGTTTGCGTCATGGCCAGAATGGTCTGGTTCTTGCGCTCGGCCACGCCGTTGCTTTGCGGTGTGTAGGGGATAGTAGGTTGGTGGACAATGCCGTGTGCCCAAAGCCACGGCTTGCACCCCTCGTACTCTCCGCCATTGTCGCTCCGCAGGGCCTTGACCTTCCGTCCGGTTTGTCGCTCCACCATGGCAACAAACTCTAGCAGTCGCTCCAGCACCTCTCCTTTGGTTTTCAAGAAGTACACCCACACCTTCCAAGAGTAATCATCGATGAAGGTGAGGAGGTACTTGGAGCCGCCGTTGGATGTGGTGCGCATGGGGCCACACACGTCGCTATGGACAAGGTCGAGTATGCCCTCAGCTCTGCGACCGTTTTTGGAGAAGCGTTTCCGCTTTGTCTTGCCTTGCAGGCAAGCCTCACACCCAGCGTTGCATCCACCCTTCAGCTCACACTCCTCCAGCCCGCGTACAAGCTTCTACTCCTACATGACCCGCAGGATGCTGTCAGCTACGTGCCCAAGGCGTCTCTGCCACAACTTCGCAGTTGCTGCTCCCGCGTCTTTAACCACCACAATAGGCGGCATGGATGGTGTCTTGGCGTTCGCTCGATGGTGCAGCTTCTGCTACTGCCTCTGCCGCCCTTGCGTCCCCTTCCGCGCTCTTTGTCTGCAGATGGTAGAGCCCATCCGTTTGTGGTACCTTGGTGACAAGGTTTGACGCAGCGTAGGTAATCGTCATGTCCTCGTTCTTGAGGATGACGGCTTCCTTCTGTGTGAACACCACCGTCATCGCGTGATCCGTAATCCGCGAGACAGAGAGGAGGTTCGCGGCAAAAGTTGGCATGTAGACAACGTTTTGAAGCCGCAAGTCCTTGTCGGCTCCGTTGAGCCACGTGTGCACGACCTTCTCTCCCTCACCAGCTGTGTACTTGATGCCGTCGTTGGCGCACTGGAACTTGGCCGTGGACGGTGTAAGGGACGAGAAGCCTCATGCCTCGCAAGAGGTGTGGTAGTCCGTGCCACTGTCGAGCCCGAAGGCTCCCGGCCGCAGCAGCGCAGAGTCCTTGGGAGGGGCCTTGCTCTCGGCCATCATGCTTGTGGACGTCAAGTCCACCTTCTTACTCACGTTGCTGCTCCCACCACCGCCTCCTTCCTTCTTTGGTGCGCGACACTCCCGCGCCCAATGCCTCGCCTTGCCACAGTTGTGGCACTTGCCTTTCTTCTTGCCGCTCTTCCCGCCGCTACTGCCTGTTGGAACTTGAGGAGAGAGGGAGCCTTGGAGCAGCGAGCATGTGTGATTGGAAGGGCATCACTTGTGCTGAAGAATGGTTGTTCAATCACTCAAAATGATAGAGTACATATAGAGCTAGAGCTTGGGCAAGTCAGCCCTCTCACAAGCCACACCACTTAGCCATGGAGGCTAAGGCTCACACACTAGAGTCCATAATCTCACACAAGGGAGGAAATCAGCCTAGCAATCATGCTGACCACTCACACACGACCTAGAGAGCTAGAGAATGCTTTCATGGCACACTCCTAGTGGTCACATAACCCACAAACCCATGGAGAATCGCCATGTGTCCATGGCTAGCACACAAGGATCTCACCTCACCTAAAAAGTAAGGAGAGGTACCTTTATCCTAGTCAGCACACTCTGACAAGGCAATCCTAAGACCAAGGACCTTTTTGGATATTTCTCCCATCAGGTCTTGACCCTGGACCTCTTGCCTTTTTCTTTTCTCAGGCTAAGGCATGGAGTCATCACCCATGCCCACCCAGACATCGACGGTCCATCAACCCCGAAACTTCGAAAATTCATATACTCCCAATCCGACCGTTGGATCGGCCTCAAACTTGGATCGTAGACATTTTGCCACTTGATCTTTCCAATGGTGAAATTGGATTATCGCTCGCAGAATGCATCTGGTACTTTCCTGGAACTTGCTCCTGTGGACCTGAAATTGAGCCAGATGGCTCCTCTTTCCAACAATCTCCCACTTTGCCGCAGTCAGAGTGGGCTGAGTCCACAAGCCTTCATGCAGAACTACTGCTTCTCACGGGTCACTGGCTTGGTGCAGAAATCAGCAACCTGCTTGCTAGTTGGAGTAAACTCTAGCTTGATAGCACCCTCCTGCACCATGTGCCTGATGAAATGATATGCGATGTCAATGTGCTTGGTGCGTGCATGGTGCTCAGGATTCTTGGCGAGTGCGATTGCACTCAGGTTGTCGACGCGCACAGGAACTGGAACTCCTGCACTCCCACTCATCTCTGCCATGAGACGTTGAAGCCAAACTGCTTCCTTGGCTCCAAAGCTGAGAGATACGTACTCAGCTTCTGTACTCGAGGTGGCCACGACCACCTGCCGCTTGCTGCACCAGCTGATGGCTCCACCATTCATGAGGAACTCATGTCCAGAGATGGACTTGCGGTCCTCAGGGTTTGAAGCCCAATCTGCGTCTGTGTAGCCGATGATGCTGTTGTCATTGCCGTTGTAGGTGATGCCGATGTTGATGGTTCCAGCAAGGTAGCGGAAGATCCGCTTCACTGCCTTCTGGTGCTCCGGTCCGGGANAAGTCCTCAGCTGCTGCATAAGAGAGGAGCGTGCACACAGAGGCAAACTTTGCAACAGGGGCAAAAGTTTCTGTGTAGTCGATGCCCTCCTGCTGCGAGTAGCCCTTGGCGACCAGCCTCGCCTTGTGCTTTTCCAGGTTACCATCTGCTCCCCGCTTCTTCTTGAAGACCCACTTGCTCTTGATCACCTTACGTCCTGGTGGACGTTCAGTCAGCTCCCACGTGCCGTTCTCCAGCTGCGACTGTATCTCCTGCTGCACGGCTTGCGCCCAATCTACTGCAGGCCATGGCTGCATCCGGTGCAGCCATGGCCTCCTTGTATGACGTTGGCTCATCTGAATCTGCTGCAACTGCGACGTTCATCTGTTCTGGTTTCTGCAACATCCAGAAATGGCCGCGCTCACCAGGCTTGTAACGCACCCTAAGAGGGTACCTGCGACCTGGTGCTGGAGCGTTAGCGGGTGGCTGGCGCGGTGCTGCTGGCACAACTGCTGCCGCTTGTGGTGCTACATCTCCCTCCTCTGCTTCTGCCGATGAGGCTGCTGTATCTGCAACATCAGACATGGGAGAGTAGAGTGATTCTCCCACTGTCACAGTAGGGGAAGGATCGGGAGAAACTAGGTCAGGAAGAATTTCTGCTCCAACCGTCTCGTCAGCTGCTGGTTCTGCTGCCTCTTCACACACAATGTTGGTGCCGATGACGTTGCTCTCGTTGAAGATGACATCCCTGGAGATGATGACGTGGCCTGTATCCCTCTCGTAGAGGCGATACGCCTTGCTTGCCACGTCGTAGCCAATCATCAGCATCTGCGCACTCTTCGCGTCCCACTTTTGCCGCTTCTCTTTTGGCAC